>PVJA010014390.1:0-31898 GCA_004027025.1 Myocastor coypus
AAAAAAAAAAAAATGAAGAAGATTTTGAGACTGAGAGACAGCATGGTCTCCCCTGATCTTTAGAAGAATATTAATACATTAGTGTGAGCTGTTTAAAATCATATGCCATATAGATCTATTGGGATTATCCTAATTCACCACTTGTGAGATGTCAGGAATTTATCAATTCCACACATAAAAACTTGCATTTCTTTTTAAAATTTTATTAATTTTAATAATAAATAAATAATAATACTACAGTTTCAAAACATGTTAGTAGGACAGCCACAATAATTAATACAATGCATATTGTCTTCATAGTAGCTGTTCAGAGTACAAGATGTAGACATTATAACTTTTCTAAACACTGATGTTCAGCTCTAGCAACTGTTATAAACCTTGAATTTCTTTGGCAGTGTAGGGAATATAATGATGCTGGTTGGTTGGTTTTAGCATCAGTGGATAAACTTATGAAGGAAAGTAAGAGGCGCAAAGATTTGATTTCCTGCTTCCAGAGTCAGATAAAAATGTAAAAGTTTCTAAGTACTCCTGATAGAAAATCTCTGTTAGCCACAGGGCTGAGATTGCGAAAATCCAAATACAGTTCCTCATAATTTGACTGGTTGAACTGCAACATAAATTAAACACTCAGCCTCTAAGTGTATCGGAAGCAAAGGTGATGCTATTAATTGGAAAATAATAATGGGATGGAATGGAGATATGTGGGAGCATCCGGAGGAACCGGAGGATGTTGAGTTTTTAGATGCTAATAGGATTAATTTGCCTGAGGAAGAGATTTACCCAGCCCACTGGAGGTATCACACAGAGGTATCACTGCCTTCACCCTCTGCAGTGTAACTCTCTCCTAATATATCTGGGGAAACCAATTGTGTGAGGAACAAACAGGGTAATTTTGAAGTGGTTCTGTCGTGTTAACCCTCAGCTTCCACATTGGAATGATCCTGAAAACTTACCCCCAACTAACTCCTTGAGAAAAGATTTGTGAGGGGTGCACCAGCATCCCTGAAGAGCCCTGTCCTCTCTCTTTTCTGTTTGCCAGACTTATGGTGGGAACCATAGTTATTAAGTTGGGAAATTCATGAACAATTGGCTCGATTCGATTGAGGAATGCCAGAGGTCAAATGACAGCACTTCATTCACTATGGACAGCAAAAACAACAATAACCAGAATAATCTGACACGTACATACCAATGGCATTGGCTGATTAGCCACAATGTTCTCAAAAGCGAAATAGATAGGAAGCCTACAATTGTTTTTTTTTTTTTTCGATATGCATAATCAAAAGAATTTAGGGACAAAAAGCGGAGCCCTACTTCAAATTGTGGTAATAAGCAATCACAGCCACTGAACCAGTTCCCAGATTTGAGCCAGTTTACAGATCCAGAAACCCATGAGTGAAAAAGGGGAGACCATGTCTCTTTAGAAAGGATCGAAATGCCCCCAGAATGTGTACAGTCCATCTTTCACCCATTCTTCACCAGAGGGACCTAAGGTCTTTTGCCCAAGTGACTGTGCATTGGGGAAAGGGGAATGACCAGACATTTAGGGGACTACTGGACACTGGCTCTGAATTGACACTGATTTCTGGGGAACAGAATCACCATGGTTTCCCTCTAGTAAGAGTAGAGGCCTGTGTAATGTAGGTGATCAGCGGGATTTTAGTGAAGCTCTGCCTTGTAGTAGACTCTATAGGCCCTGGACTCCATTCTGCAGTAATTTCCCCTGGGGTACATACATCTTCCCACTGGAATCTTCACATTGGTTCCCTATCCTCTCATGTGAGGCTATTATGGTTGGAAAGGCCAAATGGAAGCCATTAGAGTTGCCTTTTCCTGGTAGAATAGTGAACCAAAAGTAGTATTGCATTCCTGGAGAGATTAGTGCCAGAGATGAGTACCATGATCAAGTACTTGAAGGAGGCAAAGATGGTGGTTCCCAACACATCTCCATTTAATTCTCCCATTTGGCTTGGCAGCAGACAGATGAGTCTTAGAGAATGGTGGTAAATTACTGTAAACTGAATCAGGGGGTGACTCCAATTGTAGCTGCGGTACCAGATATGGTTTCCTTGCTTGAGCAGATGTACGCATCTTCAGGTAGTTGGTCTACAGCTGTTGGCTTAGAACATGCCTTCTTCATCCTATTGATAAGAACCATCAGAAATAATTTGCTTTCAGTTGGCAAGGTCAGCAATATACCATCCCTGTCTTACCACAGGGGTATATTAATTCCTTTGCCCTGTGTCACAACTTAGTTTGGAGAGATCTTGACTGCTTTTCCTCTCCTCAAGATATCAAACTGGTCCATTGCACGGATGCTATACTTATTGGGCCTAGTGAACAAGAGGGGGCAACCAACTTGGATTTGTTAGTATAATGGTTGAGAGCAAGTGGATTGAAAATAAATCCCATAAAAATTCAAAATCCTTCTATCATAGTGAAATTTCTAGGAAAGCAGTGGTGTGGAGTATGTAGTGATACTATTTCTAAGTTTAAACATGTGTTGTTGCGTCTGGCTCCCCCTGTGACCAAAAAGGAGGCACAGTGCCTAGTGGGCTTATTTGGATTTTGGAGACAATATATTACTCATTTAGGTATCTTATTCTGGACCATTTTGAGTGGGGCCGGAATAGGAAAAAGCCCTGCAATGGGTCCAGGGTGCTATTCAGGCAGCTGTGCCCCCAGGACCATATGACCCAGCAGATCTAATGGTACTTGAAGTGTCAGTGGTAGATAGGGGTGCTGTTGGAGCCTCTGAAAGGCCCCCACAGGTGAATTACAACGGAGGCCTTTAGGATTTTGGCCTGTCATAGCCTAGGTATTATCTGGTCCAACAAGTCATAGGGTTGGACATACTTAGCAACAGTCTATCATTAAATAGAAGTGGTACATTCATGACAGAGCCAGGGCAGGTCTAAAGGGTACAAGTAAATTACATAAGGAAGTTGCCCAGATACCTATGGCTCCTACACTTGATGTATTGCCTTCTATTTCCAAGGATGCACCTGTGGCATTGTGAGGTGTACCATATAATCAGCTGTCAGAGGAAGAAAAGTCTAGGGCCTGATTTACAGATGGCTCTGCACGTTACTCAGGCACCACTCACAGGTAGACAGCTGCAGCATTATACCCCATTTTTGGGATGTTACTAAAGGACAGTGGTGAAGGGAAATCATTACAGTAAACAGAACTTTGGGCAGTGCACATTTTAGTACATTTTGCCTGGAGACACAAATGCTCAAATGTGCAACTATATACTGACTGATGGGCCATAGCAAATAGTCTGGCTGGAATGTCAGGAATTTGGAAGGAGAATGATTGGAGAATCGGGGGCAAAGATATTTGGGAAAAAGGTATGTGGGTAGAACTCTCGATATGGGCAAAGAATGTAAAACTGTTTGTTTCCCATGTGAATACTCACCAAAAGGTGACATCAGCAGAAGACTTTAATAATCAAGTGGATAAGATGACCCATTCTATGGATCATGGCCACCATCCTTCTTCAGTTACCCCTGTCATTTCCCAGTGGGCTCATGAACAAAGTGGCCATGGTGGCAGCGATGGAGGCTATGCATGGGTTCAGCAACATGGACTCCTGCTCATCAGGACTGATCTGGCTACAACCACTGCTGAATGCCCAGTATGCCAGGAATAGAGACCAACACTGAATTCCTGATATGGTACCATTCCCCAGGGGGATCAACTTGCGACCTGGTGGCAGGTTCACCATGTTGGACCACGTCCATCGTGGAAAGGACTGTGATCTGTTCTCACTGCCATAGACACATAGTCTGGATATGGATTTGCCTTTGCTGAATAGAATACTTCTACCAACTCTATCATCTGTGGACTTACAGAACACCTTATCCACCGCCAGAGAATTCCACACATTATTGCTTCTGACCAAGGAATACATTTTACAGTCAAAGAAGTGAAGCAATGGGCTTGTGCTCCTGCAAATCACTAGTCTTATTTCCGTCATCATTCAGAAGCAGCAAGACTGGTGCTTCTGGTGGAATGGTCTTTTGAAGATGCACTTATAGGGTCAGTTAGGTGTCAGTAGTTTGGAGGGCTGGGATGAGTTAATTCTAAAGGCTGTATGTACTTTGAATCAGCACCCTCTGTATCGTTCTATGTCTTTCATAGCCAGTATTCATGGGTCCAGAAATCAAAGGGTAGGAGTAGGAATGGTGCCACTCACCATTGCCCACAGTGGTCCACTAGCAACATTTTTATTTCCTTTCCCCACATCCTTATGTTCTGCTGGACATCTTAGTCCCAGAGGAAGGAATGCTTGTACTGGGAAACACAGCAATGATACTACTGAACTGTAAACTAAGATTTTCCCTGGTCGCTTTGGTCTCCTCATGCCTCTGAGGAAACAAGCTAAAAAGGGAATCACAGTGTTGTCAGGGGTGACTGACCCAGACAATCAAGGGGAAATTGGATTACTACTTCAACATTGAGGAAGGGAAGGCTATACAAGGAGTGCAGGAGATCCCTTGGGGTGCCCTTGGGGCGCCTCTTAGTATTGTCATGCCCTGTTGTTAAGGTGAATGGAAAGCTACAAAAACCTAATACAGCACAAGGACAAATGGTCCAGAGCCTTCGGTAATGAGGGTGTGGGTCACTCCTCCGGGGAAAGAACCAAGGCCTGCTCAGGTGCTTGCTGAAGGCCGAGGGAATACAGAAGAGGCAGTAGAAGAAGGTAGCTATAAATACTTTGCTACAACCCCGGGATCATCTATAGAAAAGATGATTATAATTGTACTATTTCACTGCTATATGTGGTTGTTATAATATAATATGGATAAATGTAGTACCGGTTCTAAAGGATTATTAAACCTGTCTTAATACAGAAGCATAAGCATAAAGCAAAGAAAACTTACATTCTATTTTGGTAAAGGATGCTGGTGCATTTCCATTGTATGCAGGATAGTTATAACAATGTTAGGCACAATTATATGTACCCATCTGTGTCTGGAGACTGGTTTAAGGATGTTTCTAGTTGCCAAATTTATAAGGCATGGATCGTATTGGTAGATACGTTGTGTCAACTTGGCTGAATCACCTTTGAGGTTTCACACCCTGGGTTGCAGGGGCCCTGCCCCACAGGGTGGAGAGGGCCCACCCCAGAGTGACTCAGCACGAAAGGAGTACATAAAGGGGTTGAGGAAGGATTCAGCCCTCGGCTTCCTTGGAGGAACCTCAGTCTTTGCAGTCAGGTTGAACTTCATCTCTTGGCTCCCAGCCCAGACTTTTCAGCCTTCACCTGGGATCCTTCAGCTTTCTGTCACAGATTCTTCAGTCTCCCACTGCAGACTCTTCACCCTTCCATCTTTGCTATCTCAGACCCGTCAGCCAACTGACAGACACTTGTACAGAACGCTGCAGTAAGCTTCAGACCTTGGGACTGCATCCTTCAGCTTTGCTTGTTCAGGCACGATCTGCATGCTTCCTCATCTGGCTCTGCAGCCGGCTGTGAGAAGCCAGTCCTGTAATTTCTTATGCATTTGTACATCTGGTGTTGTATTTGACCCTTGCATTACGTCTCAGTCAGGATTTTACTAGAGGAACAGATGTAATGCAACAACCATACTCAGTCCACTGAGCTATCTTTCTGGCTGAGTTCTTCCAGAGTTTAAAGTGAAAAATCACTGTGTTCTGAAAAAAGATCAAAGAAGATTTCAGAAAATGGAGAGGTATTCCTTGCTTATGGATGGGAAGAACCAACATTGTGAAAATGAGCATATTCACAAATTGCCATACAGAGTCAATATAATCCTGACTAAAATAGCATAGTATAACTCACAGATCTAGAAAAACATTCCTAAATTTATCTGGAATAAAAAGAGTCCTAGAATAGCAAAAGTGGTGCTGGGCAGCAAAAAAAGACAGGAGACATCAGTGGACTTTCTAAGCCAGGGCTTGAAAGTGATTCAGCTCTAAAACAATTGCATGTGGAGATGGCGAGCTAGCTCAGCTGCGTAAGAACCTGCCTGACAAAGCAAGGGCATGAGGTAGACCCATGGTACAGCTAAATAAATAAACATACATGAAATATTTTTAATAAATAATTTTCAAAGTCGTCATTCTCAAGTAGAACTCCATGAGAGATTTTTTAAGGTTTCCCCTTACATCCTAGACATTTGCACTTGTCTTTCCTGGTTATAGGATGTTGTCTCAGGTTACTTTTCACTTATTGCTGGGACAAAGGGCCCAATGCCCAAAATTCAGGCGGGGAAGGCTTATTTAGCTCACACAGTCTGTGAAGGTTTCAGTCTGTACTGGGCTGACTCCCAGGCAGAGTGATGCTACCAGAGAGCAGCAATCTAAGGCAGCAGAAAACAGCAAAAAGGAAAGGGAAGCCCAGCAGCTCCAGCTTGCAGCCAAACCCTCTCCCCTCCCTGTATTAGGACAAGCTACGGTGGGACTGGGAATATAGAACTTACAAAATGCTCATGCTTTCCTCTTGCACAGGATGAGAATGTGTACAACTAAGGATCCTGGTTCTCTGCTGAGTCACTTCATTAAACTTTTAAACTTCTCAAGTTGATACTATGTCTGAAGCTGGACAATTCACCCCTCCTCAATTTGGTAACAAGATATTTCTCTAAACGAGTTTCCAGGTACATAGACACTCTTACTGACATTTTACAACTTGAACATTGTATTACATTAGAAGCAGGACATTTTGCCCCTGGGCAACGCCCCCCTCAAGACTTGTACACATACCTTTATGCAGAAGGCATTCTAGCCCATCTCTAAGAGTTGCCAAAGTCCTAACAGTTTTAACATTGCTGAAAATTCCAAGTCCCAAATCTCCTGCAAGATCTTAGGCAAACTCTTAGCTGTGAGCCCTTGTACAAACACTTACAACATTCAAAGGTACAAAATAAACATTGCCATTCCAAAATGTGCACACATCAGGATACAATCCATCGGGATAAAAACAAGTTCAAAGTCCAGAAGGGTAAATTTGAAGTCCTTTATTTCCATGTGCAACATCTGAAGCAATCTGGAATGAATTTTGAGCTCCTAAAGTTTCGCATGGTGGGCTGGCCTGTTAGCTTAGCAGACTAAAGAGCCTGCTTAGGCAGAGGGCAGCACTCATGTTCAATCCCCCGCATGCCCTGGTGGCCCCACCCCCAGGGTGGGCTGAGCCAGTGATTGAGACTGGGCATGATGGTACATGCCTGTAATCCCTGAACTTAGAAGGCTGAAAACAGGAGAATCATCATGAGACCAATAGACCCTGTAGACACAGTCCTAAGTGCAAAAGGAAAAAGGTCTCACATTGATCCACCTCTATGACACTTCTGCTGGGAACTGCTTTGCTCTAGCACTGATTTTGTTCTCTCTTTGCAGCTTTTCTCAGACAATGCAGGTTCTGGCTTTTTCAGATTCCAGGGCTTTCCATTGAACAGGCTTCTCACTCACAGATTTACACACTACCCACTCAGGTGCACACTGGCTGGCTTTTCAGGCCTTCTGAAATCTACGTGGAAGCCCTCTGAATCACAGAAATCCTACATTCTGAATATATGTAAAGCCAACAGCATGTGGATGACGCCAAGGGCTACTGCTAGCTGGAGCTGTGGGCTTTTCTCTCTCTTAGCTGAGGTGTCGAATGCCTGGGTTGCTGAACACTCTGATCCTGATTCCAAGGAGTAAATTTTCTATGCTGGCTTCATGCTAGAAGCTGGTGTGGCTGCCTCCCTTGTGGAACATGGGATTCTGCAGCTGTCTCCTCAAAACAAAGTCCCTTACCCTTGTGATTCTGAGGCTGCCAAAGGGAGAGAGCCTGCGATGTCCTCAGGACATCGTTTCTACTTTTCTATTCCTTCTGAGCCAAAGAGATCTCAGCTCTATCTTGGCACTTCCATTCTGGCCAGACTCACAACATTTTAAGTCATCTTGCTGGACTCTTTGCTCTCAACATAGATCTAACTACAAGCCCCCAGCAATAGCTATGCTACTATATCAACATTTGACTGCCTTGAGATTTCTTTTTCAAGGATAACTATTCCGCTATGGTTAATCTCAGTCTCAGGCAAATTTTCTGGACAGGAACAAAATGCAGACAAACTTTCTACCAAGCCATAACACAAATCACCTGCAACCCAACTACCAATGTGCTTCTTCTCAGCAGAAATATCCTCAGCCTGACCTTTTTTTTTTTTTTTTTTTTTTTTTTTTTTTTTTTTTTTTTTTTTTTTTTTGAGACATGTTCTCACTATGTAGTTCAGGCTGGCCTTGAGCTCAATTTTGTAGCCCAGGCTGATCTCAAACTCTCACAGATCCTCCTGACTCAGCCTCCTCCAGCTTGGTCTTTACAGGCAGGCTTTCTACCAGCTTTCTGGTCTTCTGAACTCTGACTAGGATCACCCATATAGATGAATTGAAGGCATTCTTGCTCTTTGCTAGTAGACGACATCACCAAACCTTTCTTATCACTTCCCATAAACAATTAGCAAAAGCTCATAATCCACATGGTCCGGTATAGTCACAGGAATGACCTCACTCTTTTGGTAACAAATTGTGTCTCAGTTACTTTTCATTTGTTTCTGGAACAAAATACCTGACATCCAAAATTAAAAAAGGAAAGGTTTCTTCACTTCACAGTTTGTGAAGGTTTCAGTCTATACTCATCTGGCCCCAAGGCAGACTGGTACATAGCAGAGAGCAGCAGTTAATGGCAGCAGAAAACAGTGAAGAGCAAATGGAAGGACAGGAGCTGCAGCTTCTAGTCAGTCAGCCTCCTGCCCCTCCTTATATTCTAAACGAGCTCCACTTGGTCTGGGGGTGTAGAGCTCACACAATGCTCATGCCATTCTCTTGCACAGAATGAGAATGTTTACAAATTAAGAATCCTGGGTGGGGGGAAGAATCCTGGAGGCCAAGGGAAATTTTGTTGGAGGTCCTGGGTTCGATTCGTGGTGCCACAAAAAAAATATATATATATATATATTTCTGGCTCTCTGCTCTGCTGAGTCGCTTAATT
Organism: Myocastor coypus; assembly: GCA_004027025.1. Taxonomy (NCBI): domain Eukaryota; kingdom Metazoa; phylum Chordata; class Mammalia; order Rodentia; family Myocastoridae; genus Myocastor; species Myocastor coypus. The sequence goes on from PVJA010014390.1 coordinate 9,005, forward strand.
AAACTTCTCAATTTGTCAAGTTGCCACAATGTATCAACCAGTACAGATGTAAAGGGTCTGCTTGGCATGGCCGTTGAACAAAATATTTTTTATCATCTACCTTGGGCTGCACTCAGTTCATCCCTCTTGCTCGGCACTCTCTGTGTTCCTCCTCCTCTATCCAGTAAGACCCTGCATTAATCCTTGTCCCCTGTTATCTTTGACTATCCAGGATCTCTTCTCTCTATCTATCCTCAAATCATGCTGCTCACCACTCATTCCTGGTTTCTCAGACTTGGTAATTGTCAAATGCATGGCCACATGAAGTCGGTGCTCTGCACTAAGTGGGTGGCACCCTTATATGGACTTAGCTCACTTCCTCTTGGTTTTCTGTTTACATTTTTGATGGTTTGGTTGGTTGACTAGTTGTTTTGCTGCAGACTGTGAGATGAGTTACACCATGGTTTGGTATGTAAATTCTTAGCAACTCAGGGGCCATATATAATCTGTTAAGTACATAATGTCATATGACTATGTTTCATTTATTTTAACCTCCGAGGTCCACTCTGACAACCCTGTGTAATACAATAGAACATGCTTGGAGAAGATCTTGCATAGTTTAAAAATTCTTCTCTTGCTCTTCTTACCTTCACTTTGTTTTCTAAATGACTATTAGTGCTTCAAATGCAGTGTAAGTACTGACAAAAAAAATTAAAAAAAAACAAGAGACAATAATACTTTAATTTAATAGAAAATATAATACGCTCTAGAATAGTTTTATTTGATTTGATCCTTTGAAAATTTCATTAAACAATAAGTAATTCTAGGTAGCTCAAATTTCCCTAGAGAAAAGCATTTTAGACATTGGAAAGTACATGAAATTTTCATTAGAGGATAAGGTGAATTGATTTTAAATACACACACACCCAATCAAATTAGACAAGTAAATTCTTGCTTGCACACAAAAATTTTGCACACTTTATGCTATAAAAAGTTGGAGCAGTTAAGACAGACAGTGCTTATATTAAGCTCCAAGTTTTAACATGGATCCTCTTACATAGTATAACTGCCACAAAACGTCTATATACAGAAGACATTTGTTTCATTGATTTGGGCAGGATGATACGTAAGAATTTGTAAGTAAATCTTTTTTTTTTTTCCAACTTAAGGACATGTTAAGTGAATTTTAAAATACATTTATCAAAAAGTAATTTGCATGCAATAAAACTCATCAGTTCTTTGTACACACTTCAATGCATTGTACAAATATATTTTATAATTACAATTGCAAAAAAGATGAACATTATTGCCAACACTACCAAGAATTCACTTTTTATTTTATTTTTATTTTTTTGTGGGACCAGGGTTCGAACTCACGACCTTGCACTTGCCCAGCAGGCACTTGTGCCTCAGAGCTATCTCCCCAGCCCCAAGAATTCACTTTTTAAAGACTTGCAATACCTCTAGCTTCTTGAAACAAATCTCTGTTTTCTAGAATTACGGTTTATCTTTCTAAAGTATTATAGAAATGAATTCTAGGCTGCTATCTCTTGTGTCCAATTCTACTCTATTAGCATAGTGCTTTTGAGATCAATACTTGTCATTTCAATAATAGTAGTCACTTTTTATTACAGAGTGATTTTTCACTATTAATATATCACATCTTGCCCATCGACTGCTGAAGTAAAACATTAAATTCTTTAGAGTTTTGATTCATTTTTTCACACTTTTTTTTCAGAACCAGGTATCAAACTGAGGGCCTTGCACTTGACAGACAGGCAGTTGTGCCCCTGAGCTATCTCCTCAGCCTCCATTTCTACACTTTTAAAAGTTTCTAATACGAGAAGAGAATATCATAACATGTCTTAAGAGTAGATTATAAATCAAATACAGTATAAATCATAAAACAAAAATTAAGACTAAAAATTATTCAGAAAATTAATTATTGATTCATTAAAATTAAATTAAATATTTCAAAACAATATTTCAAAATTAAAATTAAAATTAAATTGTGAGTTCAACTAAGAGGCCAGAGTGCTGTGTATCATATGTATGAATCTGAGATCAGTTCAGAGTATTCACACAGTATTTGATTGGGTTAATACAAACAAAATTATCAATTAAGAGTTTTCATGGTAGTAAAGAAAATTACTAAGAATGAAGCAGAATATAAATTCTGGAGGGGCGAATATATGATCAGCACTTCTAAAAGTTTGGGAAATAGGATATCACACAAAGTTGTAGTATTTTGTGGACTTTGATACTGCCCACAATTCTTATTGGTGGCTAGGTGTCACTTGTGGAATTGAGCTTCTACTATTTTCTTGATATCCACCCTGTAGATTCAGACAAAATAATGACCCATAGGGTTCAGGAGAATTCCATTTGTAGAATATGCTAATGGAAATATTTTGATGTTGTAAGCAAAATAATATTTGAAATACTGCTGTTGTATATCTCTTTTTTCCCCTGTGTTTGTTTGTCCTATTTGGTGGGTTCTTTACATTTTCATGGGGTTGTGGTCACTATGTTTCTTCTGTATAACATTTTTTAGTAATCTGTGTAGAGTTGGCTTTGTCATCATGAAATTATTTTATTGTTCTTTGTCATGAAAGTATTTGACTTTTGCATTAAACTTGAAAGAGACTTTTGTGAGATATAGCAGTTTGGGATGGAATTTTTTTTTTTTTTTTTTTTTTTTGTAAGACTTGTAGTACTTTGCTCCATGCTCTTCTTGACTTGATGGTTTGGAGAAATCTGTCATTATTTTGATGGTTTTTCTTTAAATGTGACCTGTTCCTTTTCTCTAGCCACTTTTAATATACTATTCCTGTGTTCAACTGCTGGGATCTTCATTATTACATATCTGGGTGTGGTTTTAATTGGGCTGATGTTATTTGAATTTCTATATGCTTCAGTTATCTGAATGTCAGATTGTTTTCACATATTTGATTGTCTCTGCTGTTACTTCTGTCCATATTTTTATATCATTTATATTAACTTCTTTCTCATTGACACCTTTTAGTCTTATGTTATTCATCTTTATATCATCTTGAAGATGTTTAATTATGTTTTGCCTGCATTCTAGTTGTTTTAAAAGAGATACTTTCTGACCTTTTCACTAGCTGCAATGGTGTCTTCAAGGTATGAAAGTCTATTTTCCTTTTCATTCAAATGCCTTTGCTGGCTTGTGATCAAGATTTTAGTTTCCTGTATATCATTTTGAATCTACTTCAAGCATTCTATTTCTTTCCTGTATTGTTCATTCAAGGGTTTCATCATTTTTCTATTCTTTTTTTTTCTATTCTCTATGTTTTATCAGTGTCTTCTTTAGAAGCAATTAGTACTTTCATTATAATTATTGTGTCTTTTTTTTTTTTTTACTTCAGAAATTATTTCTTGTCTGATTTCCTCTATTCGTTTCTGCAGTTTTTTCTTTACTCCAGATGCTACTATTTCAGAGATTTCAGGTTTGTAATTTCTAATTTCTTCTGTGTTATTGTCTGCTGCATTTGCTCTGGGTGGGTTCAGGGCTTGAGAATGCATGTTTCTCCTTCTTTTTGTCATTTTCTATAGCACTGTCTTCTGACCTTTGATGTAAAACTTTGGTAGAGTTTTTACCTTAGCATCTTGTCTGGATCTACAAAGTTCAAACTCTTTCGGGTGGGTGTGCCTTGGGTCTCGCTGCTGTGCTCCACTTCTTCCTGCTGTAGCCCTTTGAGGTGAACCCACTGTAACACTCTGGCAAGATGTTGTGCTCCTAATCATCTGAGTGTGCCTTGCCTCTAGCCTCTCTACAGAGAATTCTGCTGCAGGGTTCCACGCCAGGCCTGTCTGGTAGACGAAGTTCCACTCACATATTGGGCCTGAGTGTTGGGTGAAATGAGTTTCTGGTGGGCCCTGGGTGATCTCACACACACACTGGGCCTGGGCTCTGGCTCAAATGGTGAACCAGAAGTCCCCAGGCTGTCTTACTCATATGAGTCACCTGGGTGCCAGATAAAATATGTTTCAGGTTGGCTCCTGTCCTCCCACTCACATGCCAGGCTTGGGCTCTCAGTTTGGGTTCATTTCAAATGGATTTATTACTAGCCTTTCTGAAGAAGTCTTTTAGAGAGCATTCTTTTTGTTATTATTGCTGCTGATTTTTTTTTTTTGCGTTTTATTCTCAAATTTTTGTTTATAAACAGATATATTAAATCATGTCATAAGTTTGTGTTTAACTTTATAAGAAATTATAAAACAACTTTCCAGTGTGATTACAAGATTCTTAAATTCTTCATCAACAAAGAATGATTTTTTTTTTCTTTACTATTTTGTTTTACCAGTTTTGGACTTAGAGTATCCTTCTGACTATATAATAGCATCTTATTATTGTTTTCATATAATTTTCCTAAGACTAATTACATTGTGAGATTGTTACTGTCTGTTTTCTATTTGTATTCACTCTGATGAAATTCATACCTGGGCCTTATGCACATTTAACTTGACTAACCATTAGAACTGTGGAGAAAGTAATGTTATTACACTAATAAAGAAAATCCAGGAGTAAATGTCTCTGACTTGAACATGACTGAAATTGTAGTGAGAAGTATAAATCTTTAAAAATGTTGTATTACACTTAATCAAAATTATAAAAACAATATCAAAATTTCTCCTTCCCAAAGATTGAAATCTCAAGGAAATTAAAAGGTAAATCACATTCTAGGGAAAAATATTTGTAAAATATTTAAGATAGCACATTTACACAGAGAACATATATCATGAACGGTATAAAACTCATTGACAAGTTACAACTTGAAAAAATACAAGTACATCACTTGCAAATAGCTCTAAAATTGTTTTAATTTACTAAAGATTTTTGATTTCCAAAGTATTTTTTTTTTTAATACATCTCAATTTTCTTTAGGGCCTTAAATATTCAGTACATAGTCTTATTAAAATCTACTTAATTGCACTGAAATTTTGCAAGCTTTAAGAGTAGTGGCATATGATAAGAGACTGAAATTTTCCAAATACCAGCAGCAGAAAGATTATCAGAAAAAAAAATATGCAGTAGTGAGCGTTTCAAGCCGAAAAGTCTTTAAGTAGCCTTTAATGAAGAATTGAGAGGCGCATTTCATCTCGTACAAGTTCGTGGGCCGGGCAGAATGGAGCAGAAAAGCATTCTAATTTTCACACAGGGCATCTGAAAGTAAAAAAATCTCTTTAGAGTAAATGCCAGGTGCCTGTTATTCATATTCTTCATAAATCCTTACCTCCAATAACTTCATTTTGAAGGGTTAAGAAGTATGCTACTGAAGAAGGAGATAAGTTATTTGCAAGTTATAAGAGATAAAAAATGAATTATGAGCCTGGTAAATTTGTATTATCATAAGGACAGATCTACTGTCTCTAGTCAGGATCATGCTGACCTGGGAAAGGGTCACATGTCGAGGTGAGCAAATCTCCCTGTGTCTTCAACATTCTAGGGAGAGCAGATACCTTTTCCCAGGCCTGTTTAGGAAAACATTATATTCCATCTAAAAAAAGATCATAGGAAAATTATCGCTATACATGGAAGGGAAATGTAGTAAGGCTAGATTAGGCCCAAAGAGGAAAAGAATTAAGAGACTGAGGTTAAAAATAATATTTACCACTTTCTTTGCAGTTTCCAAGTGCCAAGTACTTTACATATATTAGCATATATATCAAATACTTTGCATATATTAACTTATTTTGTCCTTCAGTTGTCCATGAGTTAGATATCTCAGTAAGATACTTCTTCCACATACAGAAATAATTAAGGAACGTGGAGACCAGTTATTTGCTTGAGGCTCCCCACACAGCATGTGACAGGGCCACAGTTGGAACACAAACACTCTTAACTCAATCTCCTGTGTTTTCATCCATAGTAGAGTGGGCTGGGAATAACTTGTTAGTAACTATAGTTTAAAAAATATCAGCCCATTGACTTACATTTATTTAAGTGATACAATTTCTGCCCCTCAATTGCATCTTAAATTGCTACTTGTTAAGTATACAAGAAGCAGGACAGAAGAGCAGAGCTCAATTTTAGGGACTACCCAGGTCTTCAAAAAGATATTTATTAGCCAATGGTAGGGTTCTAACTCTGTACTGAGCACAAGAGTGACTTGGGCATTGTTGACATATAAGTCTCATAGGTCAAATACAAGAAATTTTCATATATTGAATTGATGTTGTAACTCTAAAATTTGTGGATTTTTTAAAAGAACCTTAAACCTATCTATCTCCTTTGAAACTCTGCCTTAGGCAAGACTTTATTAATTAGAATTGTAAAGCATTGCTGATCACAATGCATCCTGTTCTGGTTCTGTTGTTCCATGAACTACAACTGTGAAGTGCCCTGTAAACTTCATTCAGTGCTGACCACTACCTATATACTTGTGCATTGCACTTTGACCTCTTCCACATTTCTGTTCAGGAAGTCTCTGGAAAAATTTAATATTCTCGAAATATCTTGGTGGCCTTTATTTTACAGATGTATGTATATATATATCACAATTAAATATATATATATTTAATATTATATATGTACTATTAATCATTACCACGCTATATAGTAATGTACCATTATTATACTACTATTTTACTATTTAAATAGTGTTATACTATATATATACTATATAGTAGATATACATATATACATATATATACTATATAGAAGATATACTATATATATACTATATAGTAGATATACATAGTTATATATATGCATATGTAGCTACAGTATGCAAAATTATATATAACTATATATACAAACTATATTTCACAACATATAGTACATGTAACATAACTATACATATATATATATATAATATATATATATATATATATATAATGTAATCTTGAATAACTTACATATGTATGAAATGCCCAATAGAATTAAGGATTAAAGATTAATCAGTGATTGAATAAACAAATGAAAAATGCAGTTTCAGATCATTTAAAACTTCAAGTGATTGGATACACTGTGAAAAATATGCTGTGTTCAAATATTCTCAGACGATGTGAAAAGAAAATCCAAATATTAAAAATAGCAAAGGTAGCAGAGAATCACATCATATGCGGCGACATGGGCACTCCTGCATCCAGTATAACAGCATGTCATCTAGAGGCTGTTGATTTGGAAAGATCCCTTTCGCACTTAGAAGTTGAAGGGTATGTGGCTAGGTTGACTAGCATGAGGGGTCTGCACATCTCAGACCACTACCAGGCTGGCTGAGGTTGTTCTCATAGCAAAAGTAAAGTCCACAAAGTCTACCTCAAAGTGTTTAGAGCCTTTTGTGTTAGATTTACCAAAACAGTGGTCCTGTAACCTATTCGTCCTTGCCCATGCTCTTAAAACTGTGAATTTGTAGCTTTCCATTACAACTCAGAGTCTGTTCCCTGCTCCTTAAATCTAGACTGGCCTTTTGAATTTTATTGGAAAGTAGAAGGAATAAATGTCACACTGTTAGGTCCAGGCCTAAAAATGAACAGGTCTGTCACATTTCTACCAACGCTCTTGAAAATCTGTGACTATGGAACAAAATGAGTTGGGTTTGCTGAAGAAATGCTTCTGGATGCTGAAGATCCCTGCATAGCCTGATCAGCACAATGGCTCAACTAATCCAGAGATTTTTGGACCATAAAAAGTGCTAATTGTTTTAAGCCATTCATGTGTGGGTTGGGATGGCATAGTAGAGTGAAATTCTATGATAAACTGATACTCCATTGGAAGCATTGGTAAGAGGCAAGATGACACTCCCACCTCAACATTTACAGACCAGAGCAAATAGAAAAGCCAACCAAGCTATAAAGCATGGCTTAATGGATTGTAGTTCCTAATGGGAGCAGCTGCAAAGTAACAGTGCAAAGGATACGAGTACGGGGCGTCATGGGAAATTGGAGGACTTTTTATGCTCAATTTACAAGGACTTGGAATATACTCTCTCCCACTCGCTTCTCCTCCCCCCTCCCTTTCTTTTTAGTCTCCTTCTCCCTGTTAGAAACATGCGTGCATATTTTAAAATTTTGACATTCTCTTTTATCTTTGGGAAGCACTGCTTTTAATAGAAAAATAGTGGGGGCTCTTTCAAAGGCCATTCTGAATCACAGTATGTGAGGGAAGCCATTTTTTATAGTCATTGGGGCACCGGGTTGTAATACTAAAACATCGCCATTATTATACCTTTTCTTTATTTAGCAACTGCTATGTTGTACAGCGTGTTAAATGCTAAATATACTCTGCAATAAAAGGAGACAAAAGTGCTGTGTGGTCTTCAACGTGCATGATACACAATGTGCATGATTTCATCTGTGAGGTATGTGTTATTGTTCTAGACGTTGAAGATGCCCAAGGTTAAGGAACTTAAGTAACTTGCTGACCAGTATACTTTTGCAAATCTGCTGATATAGTATTCAAGCCCATGACAAATATCTATCCAGGTGGACATTATTTACTCTTCAATGTATAGTTTATAAACCTATTAGAGATAAGTTAATATAACACAACTTCTTAAACAGTAGTGAAGGAGAGATGACTTTGTGTACTGAAATTCTACATAGAAAAGAAAATATGAGGGCTAGCCAAAGAGCTCAGTGAGTTAAAACACCTGCAAAGGGACCAGGGATTTGATCCTCAGGCCTTCTGTGCTGGCCCCATCCCCAGGGCACACTGAGAGGGCATTTGAGACTGGGTGTGGATGGGTGTGCCTGTAATCCCAGCTCTTGGGAGGCTATAAACAGGCAGATCACTACAAGCCTGATCTAGTGGTGAGACCCTGAACACCCTGTAAATCCTTCCTTAAAATACAAAAAAGAAAAAGAAAGAAAATATTGGTTGAACAAATATTCTCAGCAAGCACGCCAGCACTGGGTATTGTGTCTGTTCTGAAGAGATATGAAAGATGTTCATTAAGCCCAGAAATTTGAGGAAGCAAACAAGTTTCATTTAACCTCTGATAAATGGGCAGGAAACATGCAAATGTGATTCACAGAGGAGACAAAAACTTGGTGAGGCTACTAGAAACATTAAGTTGTGGTATCTTCTCTCTTAAGTATGCATGTGACCTTGTGGTTGTTACCTTTTGGGTAATTGGACAATTCCTATTTCTTTCATGAAACATAGAAAAAATCTTGGGAGGGGAGGAGATAAACATCAGGGTTAGGACTTGAGTTGGAAATTGAGGTGTTTCAGATGAATGAGATCATTGGAGTTGTGAGGAGTGCTGTGGCTTTTGTAGTTTGAACCTGGAGAGAGGTTAATATGAACATCTGCAAAAATCTCTGTTAATGAGGCCTTTGAATGAAATGAGACTAGGAAACAGCACGGGGCGCCATGGACAGGACAGCCCACTGACATCTGGAATTTAAAAGGTAGATCCATAATGTGAAATGCACTACAAGAATATTTTGAAACTGACTTCTATTGCTATGGTATGTTAGAGCAAAGGTTCTAATTATTTGCTGGTAAGAAAAGATTTTTCACAGTAAGAATTAAGTAAGGACTTGAGCAAAAATATGTAGGGCACTTACATGTAATTCAAGTAGAGTGAGTTCTAGGGAGGACATAAAACAGGATCTTTAGGCATGTATTATTCAAGAATCTTTCCTTTCAAGTAGTAGAAGGCTTAGCATGATTGCATTAAATGGAAGAATAAAATGACTTATGCTTTAGATCTCAAGACACATTACCATTGAACATCTCTCTGTGTCTTTCACCTTGCTTTCTCAATGTGTAATTCTCAAATATTGTCTTTATTCATAGAAGAAAGTGGTCATCACTCACTTCAGCCCTAAATCCCTCTCTTGTCAATTCAGTCTACATCAGAGGAGTTGTTTATTTTATTGTTTGTCAATTATTTGACTGGGTTGACTAAAATTTGCTTGTAGGTAGACCAGATGTCCATACAAATCACTTTTGGATACAAAGAGGGTATCTGGAGATCTCTCCTATTGCCACCCCAGTGGTCAGTCCTTTGGAACAGAGGCACAGAGATGAGGGAAGATGAGATCACCAGATCAGGAATGTTTAACAAAATACCCTGTCTTGATCAAGGTTGATAGATACCCACTGATGTGGGTTCTCACACAGAAGCCAAACCCAAATCCAAAAGTAAGAATTTATCTATCTATCTATCTATCTATCTATCTATCTATCTATCTATCTATCTATCTATCTATCTATCTATCTATCTATCTATCTATGTATTTATTTGTCTTTTTGAGACAGGGTCTAGCTATGCAGTTCAGGCTGACCTTGAACTCACTTTTGTAGCCCAGGCTGGTCTGGAACTCACAACAACCCTCCTGCCTCAGCCTCCCAAGTTCTGGGATTACAGGCGTGCACCACTACGCCTGGCTCAAAAATAAGAATGTAAAACGAACTGTTACTACTGAGCTCAGGGCTGCCGGTCATTTCTCACATGGAAGAAGACTGATTGACCCCCCTAGCCCAAGAAGCAAAGAGGTTTTAAAAGGAAAGTCACATGACCAAGGAGTCTTTCACAGTCTAGGACATGTACAACTTGGCCACGTGGGAGTTGGTTGAGTTAGCTGGTTTTACAAGATATATCTTAAGCTAAGTGTGTTTACAGGACTTAGATTAGGGAACAAAGGGAGCCCATTACTCAATTACTCTTTACTAATCAGCCTTGAAAAGAGGGTGAGAGTGCGTTCGTTAGAGTAGATAACAGGAAGCATAATTGAACCTAATAGGTTTCCATAGTTGTAGCTCAATGTTCTGTTGACCCATTACACCCACCATCAGTAGACCATGAATATAACATTTAGTGAAACAAGGGTTGGTTTTGTTGAGTCCTTTACTTAACGATATCATTATTTCTTTGAGGCTCATCTAGGGTGGAGATGAACGTAAGTGTTTTTACAGTTTGGATCACAACATTAGGTTTTGTGGCAGCTGTCCTGTCTATATTCCATACCCAGTGAACACTACAAAATTGAAGGTTCTGAAAATTTCTGCCTAGGTGTACTTTTTTACTCTCGCTCTACCAAATTTGCTTTTCTTATGTCTTTCTGAATCCGTACATTTCTTTCCATGTCCAACAGTATTTTAGAGAAGGCTGAGGTACTTCTGTTATCCTTTTCGACATAGTGCTTGCTGACTGTGAATGCCTAACTTTCAGAGATTTCCTTACAAGAGTTGACATCTCACACTGCTGTGTCTGCCAATTATTGTTTAGTCAGGGGACATGGGTTTATAATTACACATCTTGGAGTTTTACATTAATGAGATTTTATTTTTAGCATAGCTCTTGATCTATTACTCATCCATTCCGCTCCATTTAACAAAAATTCTATATGACAGAATGATGTCTAGTGCTAGGATACATCAATTTACTTGGTATAGTATTTTAAAACATCACGACTTTTCCATATATTAATTTCTTTTGTTCTCCAAGCAATTCATTTAGATGACCAGATCTTATCATTATTATTCTAGTTATGTATTTGCTATTGAGTTGGGTTAGTGACTCAATCCAAGCTAGAAAAATTTTTATAGAATCTGACAGGTAAGCCACCATGGAAACTAATTTAATTAACTCAAAAATATTGTTTGAGCACTTAGCCAGGGTCAGATACTGAATTAAGCATTAAGAAGTTGAAAATGACTAAGGTATTTTCTGTAGTTTGGTGTTTTGCAAGAGGAACGATACAATACAAGACACATATGTTACAAAATCATTTCATAGTAGTCACCGAAAGGATCAAACATAAAGACAGCACCAGAAATCTGATGGCACATTAAGGAACAAAGAATCTAGCTGAGAGCATGGGTCCCGCCCCAGTGCCCTGCATGAGTCTAGCTAAAGACCCAAAGCACATAACAATGCCTCCCCAAGAGTCCAACTGGAGGCCATAACAGTATCTCTTGCAGGTCCACTTTCATGAATCTGTTCTGGGAAGGCCCAAACGTCAGTATGAGAAGACAGACAGTGTGTGTCAGCAGATGAAGGATCTATGCTAGCAGCCTGAGGGATCTGAACTAGAGCCGGGAGGTAATGCTAAACTATGAACCAGAACTCCCCTAAACAATACCATAGCCATCCTCAGCATTTGTGAGTTCCCTCGCTCCTCCAACAATAAGAAAAGTTGAATTTACATCAGAAGGCCAATGCAACAGGCCTTTCCAGGAGACTGAGCTAAGCACCACCTTTCCCTTCAGAGTCAGAAAGCAATGTTCCAAGTGGGGATCAGAGATCCCTCAAAGCGAACCTAAGCCATTCTCAGGAACAGTAATGTCCTATGTTCCTCCAAGGAGGAGAACAGCCAAGTTCAACAGGCAGGCCAGCATAGCACACTCCTCCAGAAGAAACAGTAGCTCCCTACAGCTTCCAACGGCTTCTCCAGTGCTGCCCCTTAAGATGCTGAGAACAGCCCTCAGATGGGCCTCAACTCCCGGCACCGCACTGGCTCAGTTGAGCTGAGTGTTACAAAGTGACCACCAGTTGCCAATCCTCCACGTAGTCTAGTCTTATGAGAATAATAGTTCACAAAGACTACTGCCGAAAACAAAATTGCAAAATATATGTCACTGTCAAGAGTCTGGATTATTCAAATGAGCAGACATGAACAAATGCATGGAGGATACAGAGCAAGGAGCAAAGCCGTGCCAGGAGATAGGAGGGGAAAGTATCTCAGCTGCTGAAGGTGAGAATAATGTTCTTAGGTGCAGGGGAAGGGGAATGAGCGAGAGCGTGGCCACATAGGACAGAAGAAGGAAGATGAGGGAGGAATCAGCCTGTGAAGGCCCAGCATGTCTGCGGATAGGAACATTGCAGCAGACAAGAGAAGGCTAAAACCCCATGGGCAAGCAAAGGCGCAGGGGCTCTGAGGGGAAGTGCCCGTGAGAGAGTATTACGCAGCTAGAGAACAGGAGCTGCTTTAAGAGGTGTTGTTTACCTACTTATTTATTGATAACTTTGCTGCAATCAAGCCCGTTAGAGGCAACCTCTAGCATGCAAGCAGCCAGTCAATGCAAACCTTTTTCTCTGAAGTGAGATCTGGTCAATGTAAAATTCTACTTTGTGTGACAACCTAGCAACAACTGATGGCTGGGTGCTACTGGTTTTCCTGGGCTCTTTGGGAGCTTCCTTAGAGCAGTTTGGGCTGCTGCTCCAAGTTCCTTAGACTGAGTGATTTCTAAACAACAGAAATGTATCGCCTTGTTTGTGAGTGGTGCCAAGTCCAACATCAAGGCACCAGCAACCCTGCATCCCTGGCTGAGACTGACAGCCAATGGGGTAAGGGGTGAAGCGCAATCACCAAGCCAGAGGGACCTGGGCAGGTGCCTTCTGCCCCTCTTGGCCTGGGCTCTCAGAGTCAGTCAAGAGACAAGTGCACAGCCCATGGCTGAAAGCAGATTCAGCTCAGAGCAGGAATATGATGCCCTGTGAGGATGGAGGATTTTTTTTTTTTTTTTTTTTTTTTTGTACTCTCCGGTGAACACTTGGAGGCATATAGAAAATGTGCTAGAGAAACCAAAGAGGCACTTACGAGGCTGTATTAATAAGTTTTCAAATTTCTAAGTGGAGTGAACTCTCATGGAAATTCCTAATTTGGTGCTATTTTCTAAAAGTGCTGTAGTATAAAGGAGAGGCTGCATAAAGGAATAAATCACTCAATGAGGTAGAATATGAAGCAAGATTTTAAATAATGCGGTCCACTAAGAAGCTCTTCTACAGGAGATGATGAGAAGGAGAAGCGAGGAGGATTTCCCTCAGATAATGAAGAGTACCTCAGCATAGCAAGGAGGAACGACCGGCTGGAAGAAGAAATCCACCCTACTGAATCAAGCACAGAGTGGTTGAGAACAGAAAGCTGGGCTGCAGCCAAGGCGCTCCTTCCACCCTGCACCCTGCACACATGGGCTGGCGGGAGTGACTCTCCCATCATCCTCAAGGATGAAGCCAGAGCTACCCAAGCCCTCTGCTGCAACGGTCTCTCTACGCCCTCTGCAGGAGGAAGTCCAGTGTGCGAACAACGGAGAGTAGCTGCAGCCCAGGTGGAGAGGGAGGTGCAGCAGTAAAATGGGACCCCCACACTCTGCCAAATCATGGGTGGCTCTGTGTCCCAGGGGCGCCAGCCAGGACAGCCCCTGCCCTGCACAAGGAGAGAGGCTGAGTGCCTTCTGTGAGCTGTGGGTATGCAGGACTCCTGGCTTGGTAGCCACAAGACCAGGGAGACAAGGGATGAGAAAAAGGATGACTCAGGGCCACCCAGAGCAGATGCTCTCCAGTGAGGGGAGACCTGAGACAGTGTGAGCCCATTCCTATTTATGTATTTATATTTTAATTACTTTTAATAAGAATAACAATGCGACTGTTTCCAAACACGATAGTGGTACATTCCCAATAATTGATACAACGCACATTATGGTCCTTGTAGTAGTTATTTGGAGCATAGGATGCAAACATGAAAATTTTTTCTAATCATTATTGATATAACAAATTATTGTCACTGAACTTTGACGAAGGGGCCAAATGTGTTTACTAGAAGAAAGATAGCCTCTTTAACAAACTGTGCTGGAAAAACTGGCTCTCTACATGCTGAAAACTAACACTTGACCCAGGAGTATCACCATGCACTAAACTAAAGTGAAAAAGGAATAATGATCTAAATATTAAATGAGAAACACTAAATCTCCTGAAAGAGAAAGTGGGAGGAAATTTTGAAGATACAGGGATAGGCAAACAGTTCATGGACAAAAATCAAAATGCACATTTAACACTTGAGAGAATCAGTAACTTGTACCTCCTATGGCTGAGAAGTCTTTGCACATCAAAAGAAATGACCAACATGGGGCCGGCAAGATGGCTCAGCAGTCTAAAGTGCCTGCTTAGGCAAGCTTAGCCAACTATAGGAACTGCAGTTCGACCCCCGGCACCACATGCTGTGCCAGCCCCACCCCCAGCATGGGCTGAGCCAGCCATTTTAAAAAAGAAAAAGAAAAAAAAAATGACCAACAGAGTGAAAAGACAGCCCACAAATTTTGAAAAAAAAAATAAACTAATAAGTATCTAGACAAATGTCTTCTATCTAGAATCTATAAAGAACTAAAAAGTATTAGGGTCACAAAATTCAAAGACCCAATCCAGAAATGGGAATCTGAGATGAACACACACTTCTCAGAGAAAGAAATTCAACAAGCCTATAAATACATGAAGAAATGCTCCACATCACTAGCCATTCATGAAATGCAAGTTAAAACAACACTTAAATACCATCTCATGCCAGAAAGAATGGCTACTATAAAGAAATCAACCAACAATTGTTGTAAAGGCTGTGGGGAGAAAGGAACACTTCTCCCCTGCTGGTGGGAATGCAGACTGGTGCAACCATGATGGAAAGCGGTGTGGAGGATCCTTAAAAAGCTAGCGCTGGAAATCCTATTCAATCCAGCTATCCCCCTACTGGGAATTTTCCCAGAAGAACTGAAAACATTATATCCTAGTGATATCTGTGCACCTATATTCATAGCAGCACAATTCGTGATAGCCAAATCTTGGAAACAACCAAAATGCCTCATCATCTGAAGAATGGTCCTTTTTTGGCAAAGTCAACACAAGCAAAACAGTTGTTGAGCCTGCGAGCTGCACCAAGTTCTCCAGCAGGAGAGTGACACTCTTAGGACAGCAGATCTAAGAGGATCAGTACCGCAGTAAGCAGAGGAGAGAGAGAAGCTGGTGCCACAGGGCTTCCAGCAGCGCAGTGGACAGAACCCTCATGGGAAAATGCAAGGGTCCAGGGGAACCACAGAATCTGCCTAGCGGGGAGAAGAAGCAGGGTTCAAGGAAGAGTCAGATACTGGAAGAGTTCTCCACAGCTGTCCCACCCCATCCCTTTAGCTGAGAGGCTCTTCGACCTGGAGGAGACCTCAGCCTGCAGTTAGCCACACAGCGGGTCTCTGGCTCCCAGGAAGGCTCCTGAAGGAGGAGGAGTGGGCTGATTTGTAGGCCGGCAAAGAACTGGACTGCAGTGAGGGCAGAGCTGTGGACGCCTTCACTGTGGCCCGCAGAAGCTCTCCGCGTGGCTTTTGCTTGCTTCTTTTCTTGAGATTCTGTTTTTCTTTATTCTCCTTTCCTGTTCCTGTTGCTTTTCATTTGTTTCATTGTTAGAGTGGTCTTTATTTTCTCTTGGGTGCCTTCTCAGGGGGGTCGCTAGCTAGTTTTTCCTTTTTCCTTCCCTTTTCCATAGTCTTCTCTTCGCCTTTTTCTTATCACTGTTTCCCCTCCCTCCCTTCATATAGCAAATATGAGATACATATTTATCATGTATCAGAGGAGTCAAGGGAATAAGAGATAAGGCCTACATTAACTTAAATAATACTTTCCACAGTCCAGTCAGGTCAACTCTCCCGAGAACTGCATTGTAGATCCAACTGCAAGCCTATGCACAAGTCCCTAAAGGCCGGAGGCTGCAGTCATTATCTCTGCTCCCCTCCTTCCACATTCCCCCTCCTGCCCCTGCACGCCCACGCTCCTCCACCCCTCCATGGAAGTCCTTTACTCCAGATACAACAGAAATTCCAAGTCTGACCTCTTGCCTCCTGTTTTTCAGTTATTGACACTTCTCTTCTTGCCCTCTCTTCGTATGGACAGATTTCTTTTATTTCTCTTTGTTATTTCCTTAGCCCACCCGTTATATTCTGCTGAACTGCTAGTGTGCAGTCTAAAAGGGCCATTGACAAAATGGGTGAATTTGTCAAGATACATTGTAATGTTTGCAGTGGATGCATACTTGGCTTTATCCACGTTGTTATAGTGAGAAGAAATTCTTGCTCCTTGCCGCAGGGATGGGGTCCAGGCCCAGGAAACAGAAAAGTTCAAATTGGAAGTCAGTGCCAATAAAGCCAAGACCCACCAACGGAAATAGAATCTGTCTGAAGAGATCTTCACACCAACCACAGTCTTTTCACTCTATTTGACCTCAACACTCAGCACACATCCAAAAAGAAAAAAAAATTGGAAATCAAGGCAGTAAGGTGCCTTACCAAACTCTTAGTCCTCTCAGAACAGATCAGAGCAGCATCCATAGGAAGGGAATTGGAGACCAGGTGGCGGAAGTACTCCGAATGATAAAAAAGAAATCAATGAAGTTCACGTCTTCATATCAAAGATAATAGAACCATATAGTGACATTAATAGGCAAACTGATCAATGAATTAAATGAGACAAGTAAATAAAGATCTAACTAAAATCATTGAAAACCTGAATGACAAATTCATAAGATAAACAGTACCTAGAAAGGCATCAAACAGAAACCCAAGAGATCGTAGCTGATATACAATATACAGGAGGCAAAGGGGCTTGCTTCCCTCTCCCGTTTGGGTCTTACTGCTCTTGCTGTCTTCTGCCACCTTGAAGTGTTGCCCCTGTTCCCTGCCATGCTGTCTTGGAGCAAGCTGAGTATGGACTGAAACCTCCACAAACGTAAACCTTTCCTTCTTTAACATTGAAGTGTTAGGAATTTTGTCTTAGCAATGAAAGAAAATAAACCAAGACTCATATATTAAGATAGGCCTTAAAAGTAAGACAATAAGAAGTAGTGATCCAAATGAATAGCTTTTGCATAGACTCAGAGACAAGCAACAGAAAGCAGAGACAATCTATAGATGGGATGAAAATCTTGGCACTTGCCTCTTGATGGAGGACTAATATCTCAAATACATAAAGAGATCAAAGGTTAGATCTCCCCAGAATAAGAGACTCAGTCAAAAAAAAAAAAGGGCAACTGAGATGGCCAAGCACTTCTCAGAATAAGTACTAACAATAAGTAATAATAGTCAATCACCACATGAAAATATGCTGAGCATTTCAGCCATTAGGGAAAAGCAAATTAAAACAACACTGGGATTTCATCTTACTCCAGAAAGGGTGGCTGTCACCACTGAAATCACAACAAGTACTGGTGAGGCTGCAGAGGGAAAGGGTTGCGTCTACAACTCTGGGGTCAGTGTTAACAAGCACTGTGGAAAATCGCAGGGAAGTTTCTCAAAAATTTAAAATGAGAAATTCCACTAGACCTAACTTTTTTTCTTCTTTTTCTATGTATCTTTTCAGAAGATTTAAAGACATATTACAGTCATACATGCTTTTCCGTGCTTACAGCAACACAATCATAATAGCTAAATCTTTCAAGCAGACTCTCTCCACCAGCAGTCAAATAAATGAAGGAAGTATGGCATTTATATCAATGGAGTTCTCCTCTGCCATAAAGAAAAACAAACTTACATCCTTTGTAGGAATGTGGATGCACCTTGAATTGAAAATGTGAGGTGAAATAAATCAGACACACTTGCTAAAACAACACAGAATATCTTTTATGGGTGAAACCCAAAGAACATAATTTAGCAAATAAAAAATAGGTAATAGCAAATGGCAATAGACCTTCTGCACCTGGAAAGGGGATCTAGAAGTGAAAGGAGGTGGGAGGAAGAGGAGAGCGAGATGTATCATGGACATCCACTGACTTCCATGGTGAAGGTGATCATTATTTACTGCAAGCATGTGCTAGTAAAATAATTAAAGATTTAAAATATAAATCAAGAACCAGAAAGCTAAGTATTATATAAAGGAAAGCCTTGAATATCTAGTTTCATCTTCACAGAAAGGCACAAAGTACTTGCCAACAAAAGCCATGTCTTTGTCTATTTGCTGTCGCTGCTCGATGGATGCTGTCTGAGAGTTTTAAGGGATGGTGTTTGTCCTTCCTCCGACGAACGTCATCCACATAGTGAAAGCTGCCCTGCATGCCTTCACTCAAGTAGACTGAACGTTCTACTTAACAGGTTGCCTTTGTGTAACTCAGCAATGGACCTCTCATAAGCTGGCATTGGGCCCTGAACTGAGGTGTCCTGTCGTGTTAGGGAGTCATGACAGAGCAGTGCCTAAGGAAACCGTTCCCATCATCCTTTGTCCAGGCCCCACTGCAGTTGGTTTTCTCAGATCCCTTTGTTACTATCAGCTCCATCTTTTTCAGATTTCTACCTAATTTTCGGAGTTCCTTCAATTTGAATTCAGGACTCCTCTTACTATGCTCTTCTGATGCCTCTTTAGTTTTGCATCTTAGAAATGGTGAAATAATGTCATAATTAAATCAATAAATGAGTAAAACTTGAGATAGCTAAAAAATGTTTTCTTTATTAAGAGGTTTACTTGAATCTCTCAGAATATTATGTCACAGCATAAAAATTTCAGGGTAATGCAAATACTAATCACAGTGCAATAGATACAATGGGTACTCAATACATATTTATATTTTTATAAACTATAATGATTATAAAACATGAATGTATTTTATCGTAACTAGTTTTATTGTAGTATGAGAAACTGGGCACTATATCAGAGGAAAAAAGTCATTCTTCTATTCAATTTAAAGATCTTTTATTTGCCTTCTGATCTATTTCTCTTTCTTTAAAGAAAATATTTTAAAATGTTTTACTTAATGAAGAGTTTTGGGTTCATTGTATTTATTTATTTATTTATTTATTTATTTTTCATCTTTTTGAGACAGGGTCTCACTATACAGTTCAGGCTGGCCTTGAGCTCACTTTTGTAGCCCAGGCTGGTCTTGAACTCACATCAGTCCTCCTGCCTTAGCTTCCCAAGTGCTGGGATTACAGGAATGTGCCACCACGCCTGGCTGGGTTCATTGTTTATAAAAGAAACCGGCTCAAAGTACAGAAGGAAACATTAATTTTGACCACAGATCTTTTCTGAGTTTTTTCCTGTTAGAGTAACTACTAATGACAGATTTACAGACAAAGAGATGCATGAAAAGATACTCAAGTTGAACATGATAAGGGCAGATTTAGGAAATCCTAGTAATTTTCTGATGCTTAGTAGTAATATTTCTATTTTATTTCAGATTTTTAAAAGAAAGAAATCAAATGACTTTGTTTAAGGACAAAAATAGAGGATTAGAAACTAATCCCCTCTCGGCAGTATATTATTTATTACTCAATTGTCTGGTTGTTTCATTCATGCAGTTGTGGTATGTGGTTAATTCTGAGGGTCGAGCTACCTGACGGATAAAACTAAATAGTATTCCTCTCTTAAAATGGAGATTAAATCTATTAGGAATGGTAGGAAGCCCTTTTCTAGAAAGCCACGTGATCTAAAGGTGCTATTTTTGGAAGGCACATTATAAATCATTGTTCTCTCAGCTTTCAAAGTGCTTCTATCAACTAATTTTTAAAACCATTAATCTGAGACAGGTTTTCCAGTACCTAAATTTAGTACAGAGCACCTTGTTGAGTTGAAGTTCGAACTTTCCATTGCACTTGTACTTGCAAATGTTTGTCCTTTCAGCTGCGTACTTGAGTTCACTGAGTAGCAGCAGCGTTATGCCTGGGTTGATTACCTCATGCTACTGTTATCACCTTCAGAAAGAGCAATATATGTGCGAGTGTTTTAATAAATTGTGGAACCCAACATTCAACTAAAATAATATTGCTACAGTAAGAATAAACTTTCATTGCAGTGCGTGATATACCGACATTCTGAAAATTTTGGAGTGGCTCTGTATGACCAGTATTTTGGGACTTTCACTGGGGTGGGAACTTCCTGTTTAGAATTTTCATTACGCAATAGCTTTTGATCTCCGGGCTTCATTGTTTGAAGTTCTGATTGGAACTGTAGCTCTTTAGGACTGTCTCTTTTATTATACACTCCCCTCCGTGTGCTGGTGGAGTTCTAGAAGATAACATCAGATCAAGAGCCCATTTCACTTAAAAGAACTTCAGCCTAGTTATTCATTTAGCATTGTAGGCATCTCCTTCCCTGGAACATGTATTTACACATCCAAATGTTCTCTGTAGTGGACAAACAAAAATTATTCTAGGCCAGACATTATAGAGCCTAGAGTATTTGTGCATTTTGATCTGTGGATTCCTTGGATGGTGTGGGTGTTTGTCCAATGACTGTTCCTGAAAGCCAGGCATCAGGAGATGAAGGCAGCAAAGATCCCAGCTCCTCATGGCCTTGATGCGACTCTCAAAATGGCCTAACTGCTGGCTTAGATATCACCTTTCTCTAACTGTCTGCCAAGCTGAGGGTCTTAAAAGATATCCAAGAGCAATTGCCTGCCTGTGTCAGCCATCCTAATCATACCTACGACAGCTCCATCTGTAATCCTGCAATATTACTTAGAAGGCTCATAGTGCATATAGGCCTGTGCCTATCTTTGGAATCAGCAGAAAATGGCAATACTTTTTGAAATAAGTAAACTGACTGATTAGGAAGGGTACAATATCCTTATTTTTTATTATGTATGGGTGAGTGAAAGTATTACAACATTCTAATAATACGTAAGAATTATTCCCTTGTGGCAAATGGGAAATGAAAACATTCTACCTTAAATTTAAAAAGTTCTAAAACTGCGACTTCATCAAAAATATTCAGACATCCCACGTGTGGAATTTTACAAGCTGTGGTGACTTCCTCCGCATCTCTACAGTTATTGTGCTTCCGCTTTATTGTCGTTGTATGACTCCTTACATGGAGTGGGAGCCATAGTTTTACAGAAGAGAAAAATAACTATGCATCAGGCTAATATCTTTCATCAATATTTCCAATTTAATTCTAGTTTATTGCCAGGCCGCTGTGTTAATTTTCCTTCACTAACATTGTTTTATTGTAGTATCAGTGCCTTAAATGACATGATTTACTGTGTCCAGATATTAAACTGGATTTGAACAAAAATATTAGACTGATCTCCAAGGAATACAATTCTTGAGGAAATAACAGTTTTAGTTTACTTTCTTGAAGTTTTGAGATTTGATGGAGATTTCAAGAAAGAGGCTGCATGAGTGCAGTGGAAAAGAAAACCCCAAAAAGTGTACACAGTCATAAGTAGGTGATGTCTATTATGTATTTGACTCAAGGTCTACAGGGTCTTATTGCCCAGACTGAACTTTTTGTTATCTTCCTGCTTTCAGCCTCCCAAGCACTGGGATTATAGGTGCTTGCTACCACGCCCAGTCTCAGTTGTCATCTCAGCGTGTCCCAGGGGTGGGGTTTTATCAAGCTGGGGAATGAACCCCAGGCCCTGTACCTGCCTAAGCAGGCACTTTTGTCTGCTGAGCTATCTGGCTGGCCCTTTTGGGTGAATTTTTGTACAATCTCTTACGTTGCAGGCACCATATTTTATCTTTATTATTTTATTTGTTTTATTTATTTTTTTGAGACAGGGTCTTGCTATGCAGTTCAGGCTGGCCTTGAGCTCACTTTGGTAGCCCAGGCTGGTCTCAAACTCGCACCAATCCTCTTGCTTCAGCCTCCCAAGTACTGGGATTACAGGCATGCGCCAGCACACCCGGTTAACGTTTTGCAACAGTAACGCTATCAGTAACTTTCCCTAGTGTCTCGGAATTGCTTCTTGTTCATGAAAACACAAACATCATAATTTTATGTTACACACTCAGTTTGCTCACGTTTTATCAATGAAGGCATGGGAGAAATTTGGTAATTGTTCTCATCTTTTATTCTTCAGATGAAACTTACACACACACACACACACATGTATATTTAAAACTCCACAAACACTTCTGTAGAATCAAGCCCAAGTGTCCTATGCCTCTCGTTAACTCTCTTAGGCAACCTTAAGATCCTATCTTTAAATTAATGAGAACCTTTTCTTCATATACTCTTCGTACGACCCTTTAGCCTTTGTCAGGCTCTAAATGCTCTTTGCTGTCCTGCCTGTCCTTTATTCAGTATTAGCCACTGGCAGCAGCGCAGTGCATGGCTTCAACCACAGTCACAGGAAGATAGGGAAATTGCGCTTGGTGCGTCAGGTTTACTTCAGTCCTATCTCTATTCCAGCAGTGACCAGACTTCACTCTGTCTTGTGCATTCCCTAAAATCACATGACGTCTTGTGCATTAACC
>PVJA010014390.1:31998-47661 GCA_004027025.1 Myocastor coypus
GAACTCGCACCAATCCTCCTGCCTCAGCCTCCCAAGTGCTGGGATTACAGGTGTGAGCCACCACGCCCGGCTTAATCATGAACATTTGAATTGCTTGAATGTCTGGTATTTTTCCCACCATTGATGACCTTCTACTTAATATTCTTATATGATTCAACTTGCTCCTGAACAAGTAGATTGCTGAAACACTAATTCAGGACTTGCCCCACTAAGATCTAAATTAATATTTTACTTCTTTCCTGGTTATCTGGCCTAGCTCACTTTATGTCACAGATACAAAAAGGGGCATGATAAGTCCCAATACATTGCAAGCTGGAAAAGTCATCTATTCATCTGTCTATCTATCTACCTATCTATCTATCCATCCATCCATCCATCTATCCATCCATCTTCAGGGAAATGATGACTGGTGAGTCCATGGAACCAATGGTTTCAGATTAAACCAATGGGCATGTGTGTGTGTGTGTGAATATTAAGGGTAACTGGATACAGACATTAACCTTATATCTGATAGTCCTGAAGAGTTCCCATATTTCTGTCTGGAATATACTGACTAGAATGGATGTCCAAAGTTTTCTGAATGGAATGTCTAAAGAAATAATTACTCTGTAAGTTTCCCAGAATGTTGGAAGTTCTTTATTTTGCAGATGCAGGTACATCCTTAGACAATAAGGTTTTGAGTGTGAAAACTGGATAAGAAAGAAAGATTCTTCGCTAGAATATTCTCCTCAGCCTTCTGATTATATATTCCTTTCTGATGGTAAAAGTTGAAGAATCCTCTAGCACAGTGGTTCTCAACCTTTCTACTGCCATGACCCCACAATACAGTTCCTCATGTTGCGGTGACCCCAAAGCAAAAAATAATTTTGGTGGCTACTTCAAAACTGTAATGTTGCTACAGTTATAATTCCGAATGGCTTTATTCGACTCCTGTGTTTAGGTCGTTTGACCCCCGCCAGGGTCGCAACCCACAGGCTGAGAACCGCTGCTCTAGCACCTAATCTACTTTGTTCCTATGTAGGCCATGTTTCATTAAGGATGTCTGTAGGCCTGTTGGTTTCCAATCCCAATTTGTTGGTTTGTAGCACAGTGTGCACCTTCAGGTATCTGTCGGCTTCCCATTACCGCGTGGCTTTGCTGCTTGCAGGTGTCGCCGTCGTCTCCACTGATATTAGCAGGCCAAGCTGAGCAGCAGCTTCTATTACGGTCTTTCCGCACAACAGTAGGTACTCTCAGCTAAACTTACGTGTGACGCCAGTGTTCTTTTCACTGTCACTTCTCCTATATTCTTGGGGAATAAAGAGACCTCTGGGCTTTGCCCTGCAATTCAGTATCTAACATTTCTCTCCATTAGAAATCACTTACCAAAACCTCAATCCCCATTTTACCAAGACTGGTATCCATTTCTTCTCCCACTGCCAACAAAAGTAGCGCATTTCTGCTTTGCTTGGCCTGGGTTGCCACAATTTCTATGTTTCCAGAAACAGTCTTATTAGAGAGTTTGCATACTTCTGGGGACCAAGCCAGGATGTTGAATTTTGACAGCAAATAAAGCGTTCCCTATTCAAAATATTTTCCTCATTTACATTTGCATCCTGGTCTCCTCTATGAAGCCCCTTCATAATCCAGTGTACTTCCTTTTTTGTGTTAGAGCATGCCAGCCCAAACTTGCAGCTCTGCTACTGGGTTTGTCACGCTCCATGTGCAATTATACAGTAACTTAGATCCATCTGCTCTGTACTTTTTTTTTTTTTTCAAGTGTGCTAGATTAAATTGATTACACAAAGAACTGGCCCGTTACTCTCAGACTAGCTGGGTAAGATTCTGGCCATATGATGCCACAACCATCAAGCAGAGTTAAGCACAGAACAAATGTTTGCCCTGACTCTGGACACTCTCTTTACTATGCACATCTGCTAAAATCATATTACTTTTGTTATCAGCCTAGGGGTGAGGAGTAGAGTTAGTAGTAGGTCTGGAGTAAGGTTCCTTGAGAGAGATTTCTGCACCAATCTTTAAAATACAGGGAGTAGCATGTTTCATTTATGTACAGAAATGGCCTGTCACTTCTGCACACTCAAGTATTCAGACGACTTTGAATAATCCAGCTTTATGAAGTCATCCATGGACATTTTCCCATTCTATAGTTCTAAGGCCCAGAGTTTTCCAACCAAGACTTTGAATATAATCTCTTACAGTGGAACTTGTCAGGTAAGAACTCAGGAGGACAGCAGTACCTCAGGATCCAAAAGAAGAATAATTACTGAATGATAATATTACTATATATCATAAATAAAACAGTGCTTTGTGAAGAGATTCTAGAGGAACAGAGAGGTTCATTGGTACTTGGGTGGGCTGCAGAACTGATCTAGACTATTCCTGTGGGTGAAGAAAGTCTGCCCTCTTAGAAGACTCACTGGAAGAGTCCCAAAGAAAACATCTCACTTTGCCAGCATGCAACCAGCTATGTCCTGCTGTCTCTGGGTTGTCACCTTCCATGAGCAAGGACCAGATCAAGATTAGTTGCCTTTTGCTAGGATTTTATATGCCTGATGCACTTGTAAAATTGTATGTCTCTTATATAGACAACATGCTATTGAATTTTCCTGCAGTTAGACTTGTGTAACTTTTCACTTGAGCTTAGTGGCACATAAAAGCAATCCCAGCTATTAAAGAGGCCAACCCAGGTAAACTGCAAATTGAAGGCTACCTCTAACAGCAGAGTGAGACTCTTCTTATCAATAAGAAAAATACAAAAAGATTGCAGATGTAGCTGTGAAGAATACTTGCTTTCCTAGTACTCACGAGACACCACTAGAGACATACAAGTTTGTGTAGGGGAACTGAGCTTTCTTCCAAGAAAACACACTTAAACTCACAGAGAATATAAGCAAGCACTTGTCCTGTACCCATAGGCATAGCAAGAAGTTCCTGACGGGTAGATGTGCTGGAAAGTGAGGATTATTTCTTTTACAAAGGCAGATTTCTACCTGTAAAAGGAGGACCATGGTGTCTCCTGCAAGTAAAGAAGTTGGAGATTGAAGACGGGGATTGAACAGAGGTGACTTTCCAAATTGCAGCATATCAGTTTTTTTTTTTTTTTTTCATGAAGAGGGAAATTTGACTTGTGGAGAAAAAGAAGGTCAAATATTCAATTCATTGACTAGAAGCATCAGAATATCTAAACAGAGGACTTAATCCTGAGAAGTCTATTGGTGGTTAGAGAAACAAATAATTTGGATGAAGAAGATAAGGAGGTAGAAATGTGGATATATTGAAAAATGGAATAAATAATTACAAGTAGCTGAGAAAAGGGGGGATCTGTCCTTATATACAACAAGAAGTGGGATTTTTTTTTAACCTTTCCTGAACATTGATGGAGTCTGAACACGCAGGAGAAAGCATTCTCTGCAGGCTATAGATGCTGACAGTAATAAGCCCTCAAGTTCTTGCTTGATATGAGGCTCATTTGGCTGAGGAAATCCAGTGAAAACTTATCAAACTAACGAGTTTAAAATCAAGATGAATTCAAATGATGCCAAGACTAACATAGCATTTAAAGGTTAGTATTGAGAGCTGGGTGTGGTGGCGCATGCCTGTAATCCCGGCACTTGAGAGGCTGAAGCAGGAGGATCGATGTGAGTTTGAGACCAACCTGGGCTACAAAAGTAAACTTAAGGCCAGCCTGACCTGCATAGCGAGACCCTGTCTCAAAAAAAACTAACTAACTAACTAACTAACTAACTAAAGGTTAGTATTGAGAGTGAAATGTGATATATGTATATGCTGAAATGTCACAATAAGACTCATTAATTGGTACAATTAAGATAAGCTAATGTTGAGGATAAAAGATTAAAATGTATTCCTTCCATCTCTCTGTTCTTCAGTTTGTTTGGCTTCACTATAGAGCTAGCTCCCAGTTTATGATGGTTCCTATAGATCAGGGTTTACTATTTATTAGCTTCAAGCCAAAGAAAGACATATTCTAGATTTCGGTGGTTTCAAAATCAAGCCTCTGCATTAAATCCAATTGGCTTCTGTTGTCTCAACTTGCCTCGCATGCCAGATCCCCAGCCAATCCAGTGCCATGGACCACTGCTGAATCTTGCCAAGTCTGGAGGTGACAGTGGGGCCACCGCTGTCTCTCTAACTTCCCATAGTTGGTGAGTGAGAGATGGGTTGTTAACAGAGAAGAACAGGGAAAGGTTACCAGAAGTGGGGTGGGCAAATGTTTGGCAAATTATAAGAGCTGATCAAACTAGTCTTGAATCCTCTATATGTTATGGTTCTAAAATCTGATCCAAATGGAACGTTGTAAGGTCGTGTTTTGTTCCCACCCAGTTTTTTTGCCACAGAAGCACACAGAGTCTTCCTGGCTTGATCTCATGCCTCTAAAGCATTGCTTTCCTGACAAACATGTATTCTTTACAAATACTCCATTCCTTTTTATCTCTGCCTGAGCTCTGATGTGCATGGCAGGTTGCTCTAAGCTCTAGGAGTTCTCTCCTGACTGAGCCTTTTGCTTTCTATTTCCTCCATCTGCTGGACTCTCCCCTCCAGGGACAACGCTCACATCCTTATTATTTCTTAACACTGCCTGGCATTCTTTGTTTGTGCACTCAGGCAGAGTTGAGGGAGACCACACAGGTCATCAGAACCTGGCCCCTGAATTTTTGCAAGTCCCAAGCAGTCTATATAATAAACAGAGAGACAGGTAGTGACATTTTGGTTGTCCAGTTTATGGTGCCCTTAGCAGAAGAGAAGAAATCTGTGATACTAGGTTTACTGAGGCAAGGGAGAAAAGACGGTTATTGAATACGTCGAGGGAAGGCTGTACATTTTTGTTTATCTAAGTCAATGAAAGTTAGGTCTTCTTAGATGTAGATGTAGGAACTTATGCAACCCTCTAGCTTGAGGAGTGGGGAGAACATTAGAACTTCACCTGCACCATCCTGACTGCAAAGGTCCTCTGGTCAACCATGAGAAGTCAGGTGCTTCTCTGCTGAGGCCCAACGCTGGACCAGCAGCATTCTTTTCTAAATACTGTGACAGAGATGCAGACGGAAGCAGTACTGAGTTGAGACTGAGAATCATTGCTCTTGTGGGGCCCACTGGGCTTTACACCTTTTTGTGAATTAGGACTGTAGACTTTTTCCTTAGGTTCATACTGTACAGAATTGACTTAGAATCCTCATCTTCATGGACGTAAAACAAGAACACAGACTTATAAGCCATTTCAGCATTTAATAATTTTCTCCTCAGCTTTCTGCATGCTTCTATAAACATATGATCAAAAAGACTAGGGCTTCTCCTGGTAAATCCTTCTAGAAAAATAATTATGCTATAATTGACTTTTAATGGCACGGGCTACATTTTAGTCAGAGGAAATGCAAAATAAACAAAGCAAAGGCAAGACAGATGAGGGTGAGAAGCCATGTGTGTGTTTGATCAAAAGGCAGATGTGTCTGGTGCAGAGAGAGGGAGGGAGGGAGGGAGGGAGAGCAGGAGAGGGAAAGAGAGGAGGACATAGTATATTATGGGCTACTACTTGGTTCTGGCTTTCTTCATGCTTTTGCAGAACCAATGGTTCTTTCTTTCCCCGGTGATTCTGGACAGATCTGTCTCCATCTGTGTCACGATCCTCACACCCCATTAGCTCACTGCCTCAAGAGTTTCGTAACTGAGCTGAAAGTGCTACTGATCTCTTTGGAAAGCACCAGGATGGGAGACTAAGACCTTGTTTACTGGTCCAGAAACGTATTCATGCAATCCCATCCTCTGATCCTCACTTTGAAAGTCCGACTCACTCCTCAAGTTTAATAATGGTTTGTTCTGGAATTCTCTGCCATTCTGCACTTCTCCGTGAAATACTTTAACAAATTCCAGAACGTTTCCTTCTCTCCTAATAATCTCCAGATTTTAATGAAGATTTGTAAAATTTGTATTTTCCTAAAAGAACTTCTTTGAAGGAAGAATCAGTATCATAAGCATGATACAGAACATTGTAAGTGGCAGTGTTTAGTAAGCCCTGATGTATATGGTGTAGATGTATGATCATGTTTAATTAATTTATGCTTTAACTAATCCATGATGAAAAGTGTTGCTATTATCACAATTTTAGAGATGAGAAAGCTCAAGGTGGTAAAGGCCTTACCCAAAATCAGGTTGGAAATGCTAGACTGAGATACCAAACTCAATTTGGTATACTTCAAAACTCCAATGATACATCTGCTGTTGTAAGAACTTAATAAAATGCTAAATCATTAGGCCTCCTTAATTGCTTCCTGCAAAATCATTAACTCTGCAGGAGGCAACGACTGTTGGCCTCCGACTCTCCTCTGCGATGCACACCTGCCGAGCTCACCACAACTCCTACCTGGTGAAAATCGGCTTGGAGACTCAGTGGTAACATTCCCACTTGGTCCCTTTAAATATTTTAAATCTTCATTTTAAAAAGGATACTGGAAGTCTCCTCCAGTTCTATGCTCATTTTTGAAAAAATGTTAAATTCAATGACATAGATTCCTTGCAAGGCTATGAAAGTTTTGATGACTCCTAAAAGGATTAAAATACTTACTCACAGCGACTCATAAAAAGCAGTCAACCCAGCATAACCCTCTGCTGTGCATTTAGCTGGACAGGCAGTGATGGAAAAGGACGCATTTGTTTTTCCTTTTGTATCAGATATTTGCCAGGGGAGAGGACCATTTTCAGCCTTGTTACTTAATATTTTACCAGGAGACGTCGCTAGCGAAATATTCCCTGTACCTTTCAACGAGGAGAAAGAAAACTCTCTCAGTGGGTTCCCTGGGCCAGCTGGGTCCTGTCACTCCCTTTGTCCTTCTCAGTTGGGGCTGCTGTGCAGGTTTGGGGGGCTGCCTGCTGAAAATAATCTAGTTCTCTGTAATTTACATACATTTATATATCATGTTAGACTTTTTTCTAAGGAAGGAAATGAAACCTGTAAGTTGTTCTAAACTTAAGATTCAGAAGGGGACAACTTCTGTTGACAGTCATTCAGACCATGATGTAATTATTAGGAGAAAGGAAACAGAAATAGGATAACGATGAGACCGGATGTGCATGTGTGAGGGTTCAGAAAATGCTCTTGGCTAGATCTGGTAGAATCTCCATGTAGCTGTCTGCATGTACACTCATCCACGTACATCGTGTGTGGCATTTGTTTGTTTGTTTGTTTATTTATTTATTTGGGAAGGGTCTACAGGGTGTTCAGGGTCTTACTACTACATTGCACTCTCAGTGATCTGGTTAAAAGTTTTCTGTAGGGATTTTCAAATATATATGCTACCATTGATCTTAATAATTCAACATCACTGGATTAAGAAACACGTAGCAGGTTATGAAAGCACGGTTCTGGGTGTGTCTGTTGAGTCATGCAGATGCGGTCTGGGATACAACATCTGGCTCTTCCTCCTGGACTGTCCCCTGCTCTGCGTCCGAATCACCAAGAACTAAGTGACTCTGCTCTACTACACCCTTGTCCCTGCTAGCCCTGACCCGAAGCCAGCGAACCCTAGAATGAAACCATCCCCTGCCTCCTCTAAGTCATGCGCCTGGATATTGTGTCCCGTGGTGTGACGGCAGTGGATAACCGCCTCGCGAATCCTCGTTCACGCGCTGGGCAGGTGTCCGGAAAACTTCGCCCCCCTCAGCTGAGACGTCGCAGCATTCAGCGAACGCTTCCATGTTCTCCATTCCTTTTCTGTGCCCGTCGTGAGCAACTACCATTTTACACTTCGAAGTGAGGTCCTGTGGTATTTGTCTTTCTTGTTTAGTTTACTTCACTTAGCATACTTGCTTCTAAAGTGGGGCTGTTGCAGTGACATAATTACTTTCCTTTTTAAGCCTGAGTAATATTATATCATGTATAAATATCATGTCGTCTCTTCTCTTCTCTTCTCTTCTCTTCTCTTCTCTTCTCTTCTCTTCTCTTCTCTTCTCTTCTCTTCTCTTCTTTCCTTTTCTTTTCTACTTTTGCGGTAGTAGGGACGAATCAGGCACCTTCCCAGCCTTTCTTATTTTATTTTAAATGAAAAAAAATCGAGTGAGTGTCCTGGTAAGCTGCTAAATTGTCCAGGCTGGGTTTGAATTTACTGTCCTTGTGCCTCAGCCTTACAGAGTGCTGGAGTTGCAAGAACGTCCCAGTGCATGTGGCTCTGTTAGGGACATCTCAAAGGGAATAGGCATGTTTGTAGGTAAAAGATTTGAGGAAGAAAGGGTAATAGTATGAAAAAAATAGCTGGCCATTTGATGATTTTTCTAATTACAGCTATAGATCTCACACTGATGTTAGGTGGGATTGGCATGAGAGGAGGGCCTGAGGAAAAATGTAGAGTCCTTTTTTGGAAATACTGGCTTGGCTTTTATTCTGTAGAATTATAAATTTTAAGGATAATTCAAGACTTCAGTTCTTGGGGTTTAGCTTAATTTCACCAACAGGGAGAGACACAGACAGGATGTCTCCAGAGGGATCCTTTAGATTATGTTTTATTTTATTGTTTTAAGTTCAAATTGGTTGAGTTAGATTTTATCCTGTCTCCCACAAAGAAATTAAGATTGGGAAACACAACTTAGAAAAATGAAAGGGATAAAAATAGGAAGCCAAAGACCATCCAGCAGAGGGGCTGGGGAATTGTGAAGAAGTAATTTTATCATGGTGATAGCTCTCTGGTTTGGAGTACTTACTAATGCATTTTTTTTTTTTTTTGGCAGGAATCGAACTCAGTCTCTGGCACTTGCCAGGCAAGCGCTTATTCTACTGAGCTATTGCCCCAGCCCCAGTAATGCATTTGTAGTTATCTCCATTAATGAGACTTTACCAAAATAAAATCACTGTGGCTGAGTAAATTTAGAGATTGCTAGGTGAAATATAAATATCAAGAAGGTATTTAACAGCCAAGACTAGTAGTGTTTCATTTAATTTATTTAAAAATATTAGCTTTGTAGATTCTGGGAAGAAACGTATTTTCCAATGAACAAGCATCATTTGTTTAGCTTCTGCTGATGGCAGTGTGATTTAACAGGTGTCTCACAAATTGCTGCCTTTAGGTGCACCCTGCCTCCATTTCCACATTGCTCATCGATTCTATCCTTTCCTTAGTCAATTAGTCAGTTGACACTTCTGTGTCTGATTTTCTGTCCCTCTCTTGTCTCTGTCCCTCTGTCATAGATCAATCTATCTTGTCTCTCCTCCTCACATACCTTGTGGTGGAAGAAGAGAAGAGAGAGAGAGGAAAAAAAAAACAGAACTAGAATACCAACATAAACTCGCAAACTGTTGCTGGGCTCACCTGCTAATAATTATAATGTATAGTGTTATTCTTTTATTTTCTTAAGGGACTAAAGTGATATTTAGTTGTTAGGTATCCATTAGATGGCACAATTTACATTTCTCATTCCACACATAAACTGGCACGAAGCAGTGATTTGCTTAGCATTACATCTTAAATGAAGGTAAACTTTGTATAAATTTGAGACTTCTGAGGGTCATATCTCACTGTAATAAAGACTGAGAGGATGGCTGCAAAGGAAGTAGATCTGAGCTGATAATAAGAGTGCTCTTTGGTCTTCCTGATGGGTCGTCATGCGCTTTCAGTAAGCTCTAATAAAAGAATGACCTCAGAACTCATAGAATAAATAAGTTTCCTAGTAACACATCTCTATTGTAACTCTGTTTAATTAAATCTTGAATGTCCACGCATCTTTCATTTTTCCCCCAGAACTGTTGTGAAAATTCTTCCATGGGGAGGATATCGGAAGTACATTAGAGTGTCTTCAGAAATGCAGAGGCGGTGTGAAGCTTGCCGCCCACGCAATGCACCAGGAGGCTGGATCTCCAGGTAGTGCCCAAGCGGGCATGGTTCTCACTAGTCCAGAAGAGAGTAGAAAAGAGGAGGTGACTCCCTGGAGGAGGGTTGTTAGGTAGGATGCGAGGGCACTTCGTAGACTCTAAAGAGGAGGAGCTTACCGAAGGACACTTTCACCAGTACACTGGAGAAGCATGCTGCTCCTCTTCTTGTTATTTTTCCTTTCACCTTTCCCAGCTGGATGAGGGAAACCCGTAGGCATTTTGAGTGAGCACCTTACGAATCTGAATGCATCTAAATTTATGATAGGAGAAGAATTTAAATGATGCTTGCAAGAGCATTAGTCATCACTTTTTGGTTGTTATTTTCCTATCCCACGTGTCTTCTAAAAGTCAATCTCCTATCTGAGCTGTGATTCAGGGACATGGTCTTAGCCCAGGTTTCCACGAGAACTGAGTCAGGTAGGCTTTGTGTCTTCTGTGTTCATACAATTACTGTGTGTTCAGGGAGATTCTAAGTTCTAGTTCAGGCATGCTGGTAATAGCGTGCCCTGCAGCTGAGGCATTGCTACAGAGGTCTTGACATCCTGCCATTGAAAACCTAAGTGGGAACATCATGATTTGCAAACCTAATGCAGACATCATCTGTCACTGTGCTTGGTGGTAGAGCTCTGAAAACTCGACCAGGCTGGCTTTACACCAGAAGGAGATAACTGACTCTTGGGGGTGTGAAAGAAAGCGGTCTCTGTGATAGCACTTCATGCTTATTAAACATCTACTGCAGCTCAGACACTGTTCTGGGCTCTTTACATGAGTTCTAAATTACAGGTTTCAGAATGGCCTCATGAATTAGATGCTGTGTAAATGAGGAAGCAAGTTCAGAAAGTGGAGAATTGCTTTTGATGATCAAGCATGGTTAATCCCTTTGCTGTTAGGTAATAGCGGTGGCTGGGGTAAGGTTGTAAATAGTCAGGTAGTGACAGTTTTCAGTCCATAAATTGCTCCCTCATAGCAAGACCTTGATCTCAACAGCAACTTGTTGAAATCCTAACTAGACATTTTGCATGCACTTTATTTAATATCCGCAATGATTCCGTTGGGTAGCTTTCAATATTCCAAAGTGGTAACTAGTAGGGTCAATAGCTGGTAGTTGTAACAGAATTTACACACACTCAGGGACAATTGTAGTTCTAATTATGCTTCTTGAGTGCATTTAAAATATTACCTTTCTTAACATAGAGAAACAAATGTGCAGGACATTGGGAGGTCCATATTCATTCATAATAATAGGGTCATTCATTGAAACTGTGATGTCCTGGCAGTGGGAAGGAGCTCTGCAAATCATGTGCTCTATTTATTTCACTTTATGATCAGATAATGTGAACTGAAACTTCAATACAGGTAAATATTTTATAAATTTCCCTTGTCTGTATAACGCATTATGCATGTCATTTCTCTTTTGCCAAGTTTTAATGGTCCATTTTGAGAGGCAAAACCAGCAGTGGAAATGAACACATTAGCAGAGATGAGGAAAATCTGCCAGCTATGTCACTACTGCTCAAGTAAAATGTCTTTTGAGAGTCTAGTTCAAGTGGATTTATTGTGTGTGGAACTGCAAAATACCATCTCTGGCTTTGTCCAGGGAGGTTGACACATAGTACTTTTATTCTTTTCTTGTCCAGGGAGGTCATACCATTTGCTAAGAAACCACATAGAGATATTCAGTGATTCCCACAGATAGACAATTGACCACGAGAATAAGCCCTCAGTAGACTAGGTGTGATGGCTCACGCCTGCAATCCCAGCTCTTAGGAGGCTATAATCAGGCAGATCACTATGAGTCTGACCTAGTAGTGAGACCCTGAACACCTGTAGACCCTTCTCTAAAAACTACAAAAAAAAAAACCCTTAGAAAACAAACAACTGAGTAAGCCCTCAAATTTATGCATTATGATTATTATTGTTGTTATCATTATTACCATTGCTGTTGCTGTTAAAATAATGGCTGGCTGCTTCTAACGTTTCTCAACTGTATCCTCTTTGGAAAGGGCAAAACTGTCCTAATTTTTGTAAATTTTCTCTGTTTTTGATACCAGCTTTTCTGGTCCCACTGGATCCTTTCTTGACTCCAACTCATGGAACAAATAAATTCAAGCATACTGTAATTGATCTCGTCTTGGAAAAGGCGTACAAATGTCCCTTGAGGACCTGCCTTTCTCCCCTCATCCACTTCTCTTCGTTTCTTAACTATCCAGGTGAGTTGGATATCATCGTGGATTCACTAATGCTGAACTGAATCACCATAGCGTTGGGTGTGTAAGGTCCACCTGAGGATTGTTGCTAACAGCAGGAATGGAGAGTTGGAGAAGACGGCGCGCTCTTGATCCTCTTGGAGAAGTCTGTCGTCTGACTTTCCTGATATGAGCTTCGCTGTTGGCGTCATGGAAGAGATTCAGATCCTTGCCCTTGGTGAGGTTGGCTGCATTTCTTCAAGGCAGCCTGTCTTTGCCTTGAGCATCAAGTCCTGGCTCACTTCAGACCCCTCAGCCAGCCTGCTGGCACAGACCTGCTACCCTGAAGTCACAGATTTCTAGCCTCCAGCACGGCTTTTGGGCCTTCTCAGTGCAGATTCTTGATGCTTGCATGGCACATTGCTGTGGATTCTATATTTTATAGCTGGATCCCTGCAGGATGCTTTGGGTCTCTAATGTGTGGGCAGATCTCCTGCACTCTTCCGCACCGGATTTTTTTTTTGTGTAAATGTTATAAAAGAATCCTACAAACTACATATCCAGTATTAAACCTATTTCTTCATAATCCCTCACTATAATAGACATTATGTTCTTAGCTTTAGGCATAGTTGTAATTGCAGCTGAACAATACCAACAGAGCACATTCTATTGGAAAGTATTCTTAAGAAATAGGAAGTAAGCGACCCTCTGCATGGGAGCATGATATCTGACCGGTGCTGTGGTGCAGAGAAGCAGAGCACTGTGATAAGCACAGCTGCACATAAGCTCCAGGGCCCCAGGGTCCTGTAAGGCGGCCTTGCTTTGGAGGCACTGAGGACATTTTGGAAGTGAATGTCTGAGTGAGTTACTCATGGGAACAGCTGATAAACCATGACATGAAGAGTTCATGACTAGCATAGAGAAATGCACTCAGAGAGAAGTTAAGGAAACTAGGCCATTTAAATAGTGCCATGAAAATTTAAACACTTAGAAATTAACTTACCAAATAAATGAAAAAGCTCCACAATGAAAACCACAGTACACTGTAAGAGGAGACTGAAGAGGGCATCACTTATTTTTGTATAGGCATGAAAGGTATTGTTAAATTGTTCTCATTTCCAAAACTGACATCCAGATCTATTACGTAAATCCTAATCACACTATCAAGAACATTCCACAGAGAACTAGAACACGTAAGCCTAAAATTCATATTGTGCTAGAAAAAGCCAAGAGGAGAAACACTAATCAAGGGCGGCAATGTCCAAGCAAGAAGCATCACAACCTTCAACCTCAAGTTGTATCACCAAGCAACAGTGATAAAAAGAAACAGCATTACAGCAAAAATGCAGACCTGCAGGTTAACAGGACAGAGTAAACAATACAAAATGGTTCTAGGGGTGCAAGAGCCTTTATTGGAGGGAAAGTTAGTTAATAAACAGTGCTGGGAAAACTAGATACATCGGCAGAAGACTGAATGAAAACTAATATTTGTCACCATGAACTAAATCTAAATCAAAATGTTTTATCATTATGATAGTAATAGATGCATGACCATGTTTATAGCAGTGTGTTCCTTAATAGCTAAATCTTAGAAGCGACCTATGTGCTTATGAACAGACACATGGACAAAAAACATGATATTCATACACAGCAGAGCATTATTACTCTGTCATAAGAAAGAATAACTTAGCATCATTAATAGAAAGATAGGCCCATAATGTTAAGTGAAATAGATCAGACATAAAATGTTAAATATCACAGTTTGTATATGAGAAACTCAAAATATAAATAAAATCAAAATAAAAGATAAACAGTAGGCAATAAGGCAACAGGTCTTTAACAAAAGAGAAAGAGGCCAAGAGGTATGGGCGGTGGCAATGAGAAAGGACTGAGATCTGCTGGCATAAGCACCAGCTTCCCACAAGGCACGCCATAATTGTGAACTGGAAACCTATGCTAACACAGACCTAAACATTGGAAAAGAAACATGCCCCGGATGGGAAAAGGCAAGCAAGGGTGCTGGGTGGAAAGCAACTTCAATTATGGAAGCAGAAGAAAATCAGGAATGGACGGAGACAGATTTGTGAGCAAGAAATCCATAACCATGAGATTGTAGGGGCTCCCGTAACTTGTTTGCATGTACTTTTAATTTCATAGATTTATAATTTATGCAAGTGAGTCATAATATTAATGGCAAGTCCATAATCCAAGTAACAGTAGACCTAACATTTAAGGAAGGAGTAGGAATATTTGAAACATACATGAATTCAAGGAAGCAAGACAAAATGCAATTAGAAAGACTTGAGATCTTTACAATTATAAGATTATAGGGCCGGCCAAACAGCTCAAAGGATTAAAGAGCCTGCAAGCAGGTGCAAGGGCCAGGGGTTCTTTTCCCGGGCCTGCCGTGCTGGCCCCACCACTGGGGTATGATGAGACAAGAATTGAGACTGGGTGCAATGGTGTGTACCCGCAATCCCAGCTCTTGGGAGGTTGCCAACAGAAGGATCACTACAAGTCTGATCTAGTAGTGAGACCCTGAACACCCTGTAGACCGTTCTCTAAAATTAGAAAAAGTAGTAATGAGATTATAATACTTGTGATAGTCTGATCACAAGTTCTTTGCAGGTAAAGAGACACAGGCATATCAAGCACAAATTTACTTACACTGTCCTCTGTGGGGGATGAATTTGCTGATCTCCACTTCGACTCTGCATGTTTCTCATCCTCTCATCTCTGTCAGGAAAAACTCTCTACAAAGCCACAGGTTCAACTTTCCTGCTTTTTCTCTACTATTATGATTCACAATTCTTGCAGCAATCCATACACATAATGTCTACATGTGAGGAAATGTATTTAATTCAGAGAAATTCTGGTATGTAGAAGTCACTCTGGTGGTGCCCTTTAGGACTGGCCTTACCTGTGGCTCAGGGAATTCATGGCTTCTGTTAATGTGTGGTCTGGTCATGAAGCCCTTTTGCTCTATGATACTTTCTCAACAAATATCTATTGATTTTCAATTTTATCCTAGGTTTTATGCGAGGAAGAGACATTCAATCTGAAAACAAAGACAGTACCTGGATGACTTGACTCTCACATATTTTCTTTCATAAACTGTATCATCTTCAAAATTTTATACTTTGGTTATTATAAATTAGTATCTCTCGCTGGAAGGGAAGCACGATGCCTCTGTGAACTTTAAAAGAATCATTTAACTTCTGAAAATCAGTTTTCTTAAAGAGAAAATTTTATCAATTTTATCATTGATATTAAACAAAATAAAGTCACCAAGATGTCTCATCCTTGGTAGAGAAATAAGTCACAAATACTCACTGTACCTTCCTCCAATTTGTCTGAATAATCTTTGAGGGCAGTTGGCTTTCATAGTTTGATCTAGATATCTCTAAAAACACCCAACTAATGTCTAAATAATTTGTAGAGATCTAGTTAAAAAGAAAAAAAGTGAAAGGATGAAAACCAAAACTGTCCTAGAAGGAGTAACTGAGTCATTGATGTTGGAATGTATGGAGGTACTGAAGATAAATGTGTGCTACTGTGTGTGTGTGTGTGTGTGTGTGTGTGTGTGTGTGTGTGTGTGTGTGTGTG
>PVJA010014391.1:0-47502 GCA_004027025.1 Myocastor coypus
ATGGTGATGGCGATGGTGATGGTGATGGTGATGGTGGTGGTAGTGGTGGTGGTGATGGTGGTGGTGATGATGGCGATGGTGATGGTGGTGGTGGTGATGGTGGCGATGGTGATGGTGGTGATGGCGATGGTGGTGATGGTGATGGTGATGATGATTACCAGAAACTGAGCTCACAACTTTATACTTGCCAGGCAGGCACTGTGCTGCTGAGCTACATCCCCAGCCCAAAATTTTAATTTTTAAAAAAGTGTTACTGGTCCTTCCACCACAGCAACCACTGAGGAACAGTTGCCACGGTCCTCTGCTATCCCATGGCTGTGGGTCTCAACAAGCGCCACCAGTGGCTAAGACTGAAAGCAAACCAAGACACAGCCACCATCGGGGACGCCTCACCAAACGCACAAAGTTTGTGTGGGACATGATCTGGGAGGTGTGCGGCGTCGCCCCCTACGAGCGGTACGCCATACAGCTACTCAAGGTCTCCAAGGACAAACAGCGCCCTCAAGTTCATCAAGAAAAGGGTGGGGATGCACATCCGTGCCAAGAGGAAGCATGAGGAGCTGAGCAACATGCTACCGCCACGAGGAAGGCAGCCGCCAAGGAGGGCTGAGGCCCTCTGGAATAACATTCTGCAGAAAGTTTTTAAAAAATGTTATTAGTGAAAGTATTCAGCACTGGCTTAGACTGCAGGGCTCTACGACTGTGCACACCATTGGCCCTGAGAAGTAACGTGTACACTGAGAACACCACTTCCCATTTGGAGATCTGATATTTGCTGTTTTTTTTACTCTTTCTTGTTGATCCAGTATTTTACAGAATACTGTTTAACCCATGCAGAATTTATTTCAGTGATGACTGGGAATGAGGTTATATTTTTATCACGCACCATAATTACCCAATGAAATCACCACTAAAATTCTTTCCATAGGAATTTGCAATGGCTCCCTCATGCTAGGCCAACTTTTAAATATATGGATGAAGGTCTATTTCTAGTTTGTTGCACTGAGCTATTTTTACACAGTAAGAGACAGTTCTTAATTGGGGCTTTAAATTTTTATAATAAAAAAAGCAGAAAAATGATCTGCAGGGCTGGGCACAGCAGTGGCCTGGTGGTAGCCCTGGGGCTGGGGAGGCTGAGGCAAGAGGAGCTCCAGAGCCCAGGGGTATGGGGAAGCGAGACTCAAGGACAAGCCACAGCAAGGGGATAATGAAGAGGTAAATGGGACAGCAGTGATAGGGTCCTCACCGCCGAGCCATAGGACCCCACGCTGCCCTGGGGCAGGGCATGTGGATCACAGAGTTAGGACAGAAAGTCCAGCTCTGATCCCAGACCCAGGCATCCTGTCCCTTGCTGTCCACACCTTAGGGGACTTGCTGTGTGCTGGGCTCCATGCTGGCCACGCTCAGGGATGGGAGCAGGAAGGCCCCCACCCCGGCTGCTGGGGGAACTCCCTAGCCGGGGTTCTGTCACATTTCAGAGTCTTGTGGATCCAGAGATCTTATGGCGGGCGTGCACCTTGGCGGCTTGAGCACAGACGCACTCGCACAGGGCATCTCTGGCCACAGGGGTCCCACCAAGGGCATCTTCTGGCATGGGAGTTCCCAGAAGGTGCTCTCAGAGGGGGCTGGCCCAGCCCAGCAAGGTGACTGTCACCTGCAGCCCCTGGGGCTCGGCATGCAGGCTATGCCCACCATCCCACCCTGAGCCTAGTAGCTTCTTGGGTGCTGTAACCAGAGCCCAAGTTCCAGGCAAGGCTATGATGTTAGTGTACTCAGTGAGGTGGAGGAAGACGCAGGGGCGATAGGGTGCAGAGGCGGGGTGGGGGATATTGCAGGGGGGACTCTCAGAGCTCCCTGTCTCTGTGGGAGGCCTGCCCTTCCCCTGTCGGTGGTCACCAGCAGTGCACCCTAAGACCCAGAGAAAGGAAGTGAGCCTGTGCCACACCCAAAGTTGACTCTCTCCAAAGCCGTTCCTTGCCTTTGGCCCTGGCCGCAGCTCACCCTCCACCCTACACGTCCCTGCCCCTTTCTGGCTCCTTAAGCCCTGATCTACCTCCTGGAGGCTGGCCCTGTTTGGTCCTGTTTGGCTTGGATCAGTCAGTGTCCGTGTCCGCTGCTTCTGGCTGAAAGCCCTGACGCGTGCCGGAATTGGTGCCCACTGCCAGAAGGTCTTGGAAAGTGGGAGGAAATTCAGAGTGGATGATCAGGTCACGTCCACTTCTGTTTGACTTTTCCCTTTGTTTTTATTTCATTACTAGGGGCCAGGAAAACAGCTCAGGGGCATAAATGCCTGCCTGGCAAGTGCAAGGTCCTGAGTTTGATCCCTGGTTCCACCAAAAAAAAAAAAAAAAAAAAAACCAACCTCAATTTGTTGTGTTACTAGAGATGGAACCCCAGGCCTCTGCACTGTGCTGCATCCCCAGTCCTTTAAATACTTTTTATTATGAGACAAGATCTCTTAAAGTCTTAGTTGTCCAGGCTGGCCTCCAATTTGTGATCCTCCTGCCTCAGCCTCATGTAGAGCTGAGATTATGGGCATGCACCTCTATGTCCAGCTGAGGGGCAGCCCGTTTCAAGGTGTGGAAATTTGGCAACTGTTAGCAAAATGATAGAAAGCAGCTGTCAGAGGGAACAGACACACTCCAGGTAGAAGGCTATCGGGCACAAGAGGTCACCCAGGATACACATGGACACAATTTACATGCACAGAGAATCCGAGGCTCGCAGTGGAGATCTCTCGTCCTGACGATGCCATCAGGTGCTGAGTCCCTACACTGGGACTTTGCACGGGGAATAGGTGCTGGATCGCCAGCAGGTGGTCAGCTCCTTACTCCCAGCCAAACCGAGCCAGCGTGGTGCTGGGTGTGGGAGGCCATCTGAGGGCTGCAACCAACAGCTTAGGAGGCAGAGCTGGAGGAGAAGGAGAGAGGCTGTCAGGGAAGCCAATCGGAGAAGCTGCCGGAGCCGCTGGCAGCTGCTGGGTCTCCTGGGCTGTTCTTCCGGAGGACCTTGTCGTGCTGGCTGTCCTGGTGAGCCTGGCTGTCCTGCTGGAGGAGGAGCTCAGGACCTCCCTGTCGCTGTGGATGGCTGCGGCTCTCTTTGGGAGAGCTCTGGTCCTCACCTTGAGCATCGCTTCCTGGCTCCAGAGCAGAAGATGGTGCACTGCCCAGCCTCCTGGAGAAGCATGTAGCACTGATTTTCCTGATGGGACCTCGGCTTTCTCCATCGCTGGAGGAGCTCAGGACCTCACTGTGCCGAGGATGGCCGTGGTACTTTGGGGAAGCTCTGGGGCTTACCTGGAGCATTGTTTCCTAGCTCCAGTGCAGATCCCTCAGTCTGCTGGCCCAGATCCTTCATCCCACTGGCTCAGACTTCCCAGCTTCCACCACTGGCCTTGGCCCTTCCCAGCACAGATCCTTAAAGCAGGCCTGCATGAGACGTTGTGGGCCCTAGGCCTCCAGCTGGACTTGTGGGAGGCATT
This sequence comes from Myocastor coypus, assembly GCA_004027025.1. NCBI lineage: Eukaryota > Metazoa > Chordata > Mammalia > Rodentia > Myocastoridae > Myocastor > Myocastor coypus. The sequence continues at coordinate 3,482 of PVJA010014391.1, forward strand.
GTTGTGAGTTCTGGGTCTTCAGCTGGACTCATGCAAAGAACTCAAACATTCTTTGGTTTTTAGTGTGTGGACAGATGGCCTGTGCTCTTGTACATGATTCTTTGGGTGACTCATTATAAAATAATTCTATAAACTGGGTGTCCTGTATTGTCCCATTCCCCTCGTAAAGCCCCTAAACCACAGCAGAATAGAGTGAGCGTGACGTGACAACTTGGGTGGAGAATCTTCCTTGAGCCTCGATAGGAGCAGTCTGACCATGCAGCTGGCTGGTACCGTGCCAGTGGAACCTGAGCTTCATTGCTTGCTTCATTTGTGATGACCGAGTTGCCCAGCTCAAGGTCCCCAAGCTGCCCTGGTCTGGGACTGAGCTTTTCACATTCTCAAAACACCCAAACACTTGGAGAGCTTCCGATTAGGTGGCTGTGGCCATTGGCATCTCTGGTGTTTGAAGAAACTCATTCTGAAATGTTAAAATGCTTATTCGATAACTCAATAAAAACATAACAAATTCACTAGTTCTGCATGAATAACGTGGTTAAAATATGTTTTCTAAAGTAAATAAAAGCCGGGCGTGGTGGCTCACGCCTGTAATCCCAGCACTCAGGAGGCCGAGGCAGGAGGATCAGTGAGAGTTCGAGACCAGCCTGGGCTACAAAAGTGAGCTCAAGGCCAGCCTGAACTGCATAGTGAGACCCTGTCCCAAAAAGACTAAATAAATAAATAAATAAAATAAAGTAAACAAGCATGTGAGGAGCACTGCTCTGTAGAGGTCTGTCCCCAGTGTGCAGCACCCCAGGGTACAGCTGGTCATGCAGCCCCTGGGACATGGCCAGGGACACTCACAGGAGAAGGACCGGAAAGCAATTCACCCTGGAATGTTAGGATGAAAGTGATTTTGAGCCAATCCCAGCCCTGGGAGGGAACCAGAGACAACACCGGCAGAGAAAGGGCTAGAGATCGGGGGACTCCCGGGCGTCCTGGCCACCTGGCCTCTGAGTCTCAGCTACTTGGGCTCCATCAGCAGAGCAGCTGCCTTGGGCAGCCCCTTCCCAGCTAAGGTACGCGCTGCGTGCGTCAGGAACGTGTGTCCACACAGAACAGATGTGGACTGCTGGAGATTGTAAGAAAAGAACTCAGGTGGGGAAACAGGCAAACTCTGGGGTGCTATGGTACCAAATCACAGCCCCTTGCCAGGCCCTGGACCTCAGGACAGCAGAACATGTGGCCCCTGGGAGAAAGGGAGGCCTTGGTGCCCGTGAGAAGCATACAACAACACACAGCAGCCGGGCCTGTCACCTGGCGCTCTGCAAGTCCCAGGCAGTAGGGTGGCAAGTCCGAGCCCAACCTGGCAACTGAGCAAAACCCTAAAAAGCCAAAAGCCTGAGCCAGGAAGATCACTCACCAGCCTAAGTGCCTGCCTGGGCAGTGCAAGGACCCAGGTTTGACCCTGCATGCTGTGCGCCTGTGCTGGCCACTACCAGACATGGTGGCACACGCCTGTAATCCCAGCACTGGAGAGCCTGAGACAGGAGGATCACTACAAATCCCAGCTGCATAGTGAGACCTTGTACCAAATAAATAAATGATTAAAAAAAAATAGCAGGTTTCTGTCTCAAAAAAATAAAACAAGGCTGGGGCGTAGCTCATTATAAAGGCAGTGGGTCCAATGCCCAGTGCCAAAAAACAACAAAACAAAGGCCCAAAGATTTACCGTGTCTCTTTAGCTGCCTTCCCTGAAAAGATTCGAGCCACTGATCACAGGGGCAGAAAGGCAGAAAAAGGGAAACAGCTTGGCTGTCAGGGAGTGTCGGTCACCAGCACTGGGACAATGGCCCCAGGACTCCCAGAATCCTCCTGGGCTCTGAGTCAGAGCGAGACTTCCAGGTGCGAAGCGAGGAGTCCTCCCCTGGGAGCCCTCAGTGGCCAGCTCATGGTAGGTCGGCAGGTCGGCAGATGCACCTGGTCAGTACTTCCTGCCCCACGGTGTGACACCAGGATCTACAGATTATGCAACAGCAGAACGTGCACTATCTGACCTATGAAATGAAGGGTGTTGTGGCCACGGCTCTTGCAACCACTCCCCACTGAAGCAGCAGGTGCTGCGTCCACGTGCAACTTGCCACTGTCTGTCAAAAGTTAAAGGGACAGCTCCTGAGAGTCAGGAAAGGGCCTGGAAGTGGACTGATCCCATGGGGAAGCAGGCTGTGGAGCATGTGTGCGTGGAAAGAACAAAGCCCTTTGAGGAAGGGCTGGATCGGGGTCCTGCTCACCCACTGGCATGACTGAGTTCTGTCTTGACTTTATGGGGCCAGGTGGTACCGACTGTAGTCTGTTGCTTTTCCTTCAGGGAGGCATGCAGGCAGGTTATTCTGTCTTTTATCTTGAGGCCCAGCCATTGGCAGAGGCGCCCCTGGCTATGGATGTGACATGTTCTCTTCCTGTGCACTGCCTCCCTCAGGGGCCCAGCCCGCTGACTGCCTCGAGTATTTCTACCTACTTCGCTCTCTGTCATACTATAGGAAGGTACCCGAGTGGCTGTGCACCCTTCCATAGGCTCTTCTTCCTTATACCCAGAGCCTTCACACTGAGCTACACCCCTAGAACTCTGTTGTTTTTTGAGATAGGGTTTCACTAAGTTACCCAGGCCAGGGTCACTTGTGATCCCCTGCCTCAGCCTCCCAGAATCCTAAGAGGACAGGCTGCACCGCCATCTCCAGCCCACAGGGATCGGTTAGGTGGCTAGGCCTTCTAACCTATGGCTTGTTTCTTCACTGGTGGTTTCCTTTGAGCACCTGACTAGAAAGAAAACTTTGGGCCTGGCTAACAACTTGCCCTGCCCAGAGGCAGACACAGTTGCCTGGACCCGTGAACCCTCCTCTGCTCCCTCAGAGCCAGGCCCTCCCGCAGAGCTGCTCCTGTGCCCACCCCATCCCTAGCTGTGGAACTCCAGCCTCCATCCTCTGTTCTGGGGCCCCCAACCCTCGCTTCTCAGGCTCCTATGTGCCAAGGGCATCACCAATGCCTACGACTCTGATTGGTAAAGTGAACACCTTTGCCCTCTGCTTCTCTGCTCAGCTCACTCAGTGAAACCGCAAATCTGGCTCAGCTTCTCGCTGCCTCCCTTAAACCAAGCTGGGCGCTGAGGGAGTGGGCAAGGAGCATGTGGCCAGCTGACCTCAGCCTCTTGATCCACAGCCGGCTCAGGGGCCCCTGTGCGATCCGCCTGGAGAGGCCAATCCTGCCCTCCCCTCCCCACTCCAGCCTGGGCGCTCGTCTCTGCCTCTCTGACATTGCGATCCACACAGCAACCTGCTCACGGGGATCCAGACCCCTTCCTTGCCTCTCTCTCTCTCCAGCTGCCTGGTTGCTGGGGCGGCCCCACCTGTCTCCTGGACCTGCCCCCTCCGAAGGGAGCCCACCTGCTCTCCATCTCCTCTTTTTTCTTTACTCTTCCATTCTGCTTCCTGGCATTTACTTGCTGCATTTTACATTTTTTTCTCCTGTGAGATGCAATTTCATGAAAATAAATTAAAGAATGTGATGAACTCAATATATTTTTAGCAAAATTTAAACACACAATTTGACTTCAGAAAGCAATGGGATATCAGGGTGAAACAACAACGGAAGAAGAAAACGAACAATTTGGGAAAGATCATCCGACTCCAAAGGGCCGAGTCCACAAGCTTTTTCGGCCGAGATTTCCAAATAGTGCGTGTGTGCTAGATAACTCAGAGCGATCTGACTGAGTCGATGAATGAGATTGCTGTCTCAGAGGAGGAAGAGGGCCAGGGCGAGACGGACCGGCTCTGCACTGGTCGCTGGTGGGGCTGACGGAGCATGCATGCACAGGGAACCTTAATAAATTCTGGTTTTATGCCTGGCATGTTTCAGAATGAAATGTTTCTGCAGCTGCTGCAGGGCTGGGGTGCAGCTCACGGTAGAGCGCGTGCGTGAGGCCCAGGGGCCAGCTCCCAGCCCTGCAGAACACACACACACACACACACACACAGCTCCTGAAGGGATAGCAGAGCTGCTCCCCGCAGACGAGTGAGGGGACAGGGCCCCAGAGACAGAATGTCAGGGTCACCACTTTGCAAAGAGGAGCAGCACTGCAGAAAGTAGACTGCAGCACTTTAAAAGGTTTTTCCAAAAGCACTTTCTCTGAGTTGAATGTTTTCCAGGATTTTACCTAAAATTGTATCTCAACAGATGCCACAGGATTAATGAAACTTCCTAAAGTTTTCTTTCGGGAAAACAATGTTTGTTGAAATTATCTGAGAACACAAAACACCTGGCTTCTAAAAATAGGAGGAGGATGCCCCCAGTCCCCACGATCATTAACTTCTCATGGATTATTAGTTCCCAGCTCTCTGTTTGGGGCTGCTGAAATATTTGTCTATTCTTATGGAAGAAATGGTCCCTAGCGACTCTGACCTTGTTATGGTTTGCTTTCTGGTCAGGATCAATACCCCTCCATTGTTTCTAATTGTCCAGGATATACTCACATTTTTTTTTTTTTTCCGGTCATGTCCTTAAAATGAACTCTCCCTGGCACTCAACTGGCATTTCATAAAACCTGCAGCTAACCTGGGATAAGGGGCTGTCAAAGCCTGGGTCTGTGGGTCTGTGGGTCTGTTCATTCTGTGAGCTCGGGCACCACAGAATCACTGTTGGGGCCTCGGTGACTAATTAGCTGAGACAGCGAGGCATTCAGAGGCTGAGGGCAGAGCTCCCCGGAGGGCAGCCTGAGCGGCTCTGGTGGATCATGTCTTCGCTGGAGGCAGCGGGCCTCACTGAGTGGCTCTAGGGAAACGCAGAGCTGCTCGGGTGCTCGGGTTTCAGTCTTACTGGGTGAAAGGGCAGAGGGTAGGGTGGAGAACTCCGGGGCCCAGGAAGGCCATGTGGTATGGTGGGGCTGAGGGGACTGCTGCGCTAGTGTGGCGTACCCAGGATTTCTTTTTATTTTTTAATTTATTGTGTATTCTTTTTAAAAATGTTTGCTCTTCCCTTCTTTAAAAAAAAAATCATGTTTTTAGATGCATCTTTTGCAAGCACCCTGAGACTAGGCTTCCATTTTCTTTTCACTCACTCTGGAAGCCCTCTTTTTCCAGAGTGAATCTGACAGGTTAGTACTGAGGGTGAGCGGGGTTTGCTGCTGGCTTCAGTCTCGTCACGATCCACGGCTTGACGCTTTGATGTCTCTCCTCTGTCACCTTGGTGTCCTGCGGCTATTTCTATCTCCCTAGCGATGGCCCGCAAATAACGAAAAGAAATTATTTCCACATAAAAATTATCTATTAAACAAAATAAAATCTTTAGACTTACATTCCTTCTCTTCTATTACCTTCCAGAGTTTGTGAAAAACACCTATTTTCATTTCAAATTATAGCTGTTTTATACCTAAATCATTAGTTAATAAGTTCACAAAATATTTTAACTATATTAAACATCATGTGAAGTGGACTGGCGGGTATAGCTTAGTGGTAGAGCACTTACCTGGCAAGCCCAAGGCCCTGGGTTCCGCGTAAGAAAATCTGGCTTAAGCATTTGCCTCTATTGTTGTTTCTTGATGCCAGGGCCTGGTGCACAGGCTGTGGCATCAGTCCGTGGCATGAGGGCCACGAGCACTGATGCCAACAGCAAAACCCAGGGGTCTCAGCTGAGAAACAGAGGATTCGCCCTCCTTAACTTCCTATTCCATGCACGGCGCTGGCAGGGACGGTGCCCCCCTGCCACAGGGAGGACACCCTGCCTCTGCTTTTCATTTGCAGCATATGTTCACTACAGGCTATGTTCACATTCACCTTAATGAACTGGTACACGTATGTGCCGAATCTTAGTCATGGTACATGTATGTGCTGAATGTTAGTCATGGTACATGTATGTGCCGAAACTTAGTCATGGTACATGTATGTGCCCAATCTTAGTCACCTTTATTTCCCTCTCTCCCAATTTTTATTTAAAATAAACACTTTATGTTAGAGTAATTTTAGAGTTGTAGAGAAAGTGCAAAGATACAACAAGTTGTCACTGTATGCACCACACCTGGTCTCTCCTCTAAACATCCTGGGCTAATAGGCTAATAGGTGACCTTTCATGAACAAACACCGACACACTCTTACCACTGAAGCCCCACCTTTTTTCAGTTAGTTTTTATGAGTGTACTTTTTGGTTCCAGGATTCCACCCACACTAGCACGTCATATTTAGTAATGTCACCTAAGGCTCATAACAGTTTTTCAGAGTTCTACTTTTTGATGATCTACACAGTTTTGATCGGGTGTTTTTGAGTGGGTGCTTTTCTTTGGTTGTTGTTGCTCTTTGGTTTTCTGAGATGGAGTTTTAGTATGTGGTTTAACCTGGCCTTGCACTCACTGTGTAGCCCGGGCTGGTCTCAGACTCGCAGCCGTCCTCCTGCCCCCGCCTCCTCAGTGCTGGCATCAGAGCCCTGCACCACCATGTCTCGCCCCGAGTATTTCTTTACTCACTTATTTTTTATTTTGACTTTGGCTTATAACCGAATACTATTTTATTTACTATGTTGCTCAAATTTTTCTGGCTTTGTACTGGAAATGTTGGCACTGGCTCCTGTCTGATGCAAACAGTATGACTATTGGTTTGGGTTATTTTATTTTATTTTGTTTTTGTTTTGCTGTGCAACTGGAACTACCAGACGCCCCAGGCTCCTCCTGTGTTTCATCACTATGCTGTGTGTGAGCATGTAATCTCTTTGTTTGGGTTATTTGTGTTTGTTTTCCTAGAGAAAAAAAAAAAAAATTCTGGTGCCAGGAATCGAACTCAGGGCATCGAGTTTGCCAGCCAGGCCCTGGGCTACTGAGCTATGTTCTCGTAATGAGAAAATTCTTAATGAACAAGATCGATATCCTATTTTGACAAAGGTTGTTAGGTACTAAGGACAGATATTAAAGAAATATAGCAGATTGTAAAATTGTCAAATCATGGGGGAGAGGAAGGGGAAGGACAGGAAATGTCTTTGTTAAATAAAAGGAACAGGAAGCCCCGTGGGGTGGGACTCAGCTCCTGTACCTGGCCCCAGCACAGCAAACAGTGTGGGCTGCAGACAGACCCAGGCTAGACTTCGTGCGCTGAGTTGACCATGGGATGGTGCTCAGTGACCCCTGGGATAAAGCCCCAGACCCCAGCTTGGGATGGGGCTTTGAGTCCTCAGTCCTCTGGAGGCCAGGGCCTTCCTTGCTGTCTTCCTCCTGGCCCTGAGGCAAAAGGGCTTATGCTTCCACATTCTGCTACAACAGGCAGATGCACGTCCAGCGGACACCCATGTCCCTCCACATGAACCCTGTGACTGTGGGTGTGCTCGTGTTTGTTATTTGTGATCTGTGTGCTGTGTCGACACGGGTCCAGAAGCAACGGGGCCAAGCTACCATGGACTGATCCCTCTGACACCGAGAGCCAAAGATGAACCTTTTGTCCTTTTACACTGATGGTGTTACATATTCTGTAGAAACAACACATAACTAACTCAAAGCCATGAGAGAATCTCCAAATAGACCCACTTCACCAAATGCAGGAAATCTGCGGCAGCAATCAGGAGGGCCCCAGTCACCTCGAGCCAGTAAGCTGCAGAGGTCGCCCCTGCTTTCACACCATGTGGAAAGAGATCAATGCTGAGTGACCCACCTTTGTGCTCTTTAGCTTCCCAGGTCCTGATCCAGCTGCCTTGGAGGAACTGCTCAGCACACCCCTGGGGAGCGGATCTACTCTTCAGATAAGGGGCTGCCTGATGCATGCACTGCTAGTGAAAGCCAATTCAATATTAAACTAAATTTGTTGAAATTTTGCTTTGTAGGCATGTCCAACAAGCTTATGAGGACGGCGGTGAGGAGAGGGAGGCGGAGCCATCATCAGACTCGGTGTGCACAGCGTGGCTTCTCTGTGGGGCCGGGCAGGGTGGGAACACGGGGGTCATACACAGGACAGGCCTGTCTGGGTGCTGACCCTGGCCCACGCCACCTGCCTCAGCCTTGCCGAGTGCACACACCTGTTCTGGGCTTTTGCTTCTTCTGTCAAAAGCATCATGCTCCATGGAATGGATGTCTTCCGGGTCTTGTGATTCAAATAAAATCAGAGGTGTAAGTGCTTGTTGCACCCCTGTAAGTCCTTTGTCGCCAGCTCTGCTGACAACCAGGCTGGGCCCTTCTGTTAAGAGCCTGCGACTGCTGGGTCCTCATTTGCGAATGGTTCAAGTGGGGCAGTTTTGAGGATTATAGTAAGCTTGGCTCCCCTGCACCACCCCTCAGATACGTCAGCCTCATCATCACCACTTCCTTCTACCCTACACAGAGGCTGTGTTTTAGCCTTACTTATTCCAAGGGCCTGGCAAGAGGAACAGGAGTCTATTTTTCTCCAGTCAGCCACTTTATTTTGTTAAATGTGACAAATGTGGTGACATCGGGGAAACACTCCACGCGCTAACCTGCAGCGTGGGGCAGCTGGCCCCACTGCTCTGCAGCTCTGCTCCCACAGTGACATCCCAGAGTGGCTGCAGGGAGCTTGGCTTTGAGGTTCTGGATGAGCTGTTGAGAAGCTGCTTGATGCCCCTGAGAGCACGCTGAGGACAGGGGAGGGGTCTCTGTGGTGCCCCCGTTCCTGAAAGCAGCCTCTGGGGTGTGCAGGGTGTCTTTGGGATCCCTGCAGTAGGGCATGGTTAGGGGCAGAGCAGAGAGCAGGAAAGGAAGGTGGGGACAAGAGGTACTTTACCAAGCATGAGAACAGAGCGTGACCACAGGGAGGTGACCTACGAGCTGGGGGAGAAGATAAGCTGCCTGGGGGTCACGGGAAGGAGGCTTCCAGGACAAGGTCTTCCGGTGCCAGCACATCCCAGACACTCCTGAGCCAGGCTCTGTGCTCAGCAATAGTGCCGTGTGTGTGTGTGTGTGTGTGTGTGTGTGTGTGTGTGTGTGTGTGTAATGGCTGGACATCTGCAGGGGGAAGACAGAGCCCCAGAGTGTATCTGCCATGATGCCTTAGTTCAGATCAGCAAGTAGCGCCTCGGGTGTCACAGCCTGTGTGGTGGTGTCTGTACCTTCCCTGGCCAGGCAGGCTGCCCAGGAGTCATAGGGCCCAGCTAGGCCAATCATATAACCTCAGTTGGATGACTTAGCCAAGAATAAAAGGAAACATCCATAATCTTATCACTGAAATCCACAGAACAATTTTTACCTTGTGACATTTTCAAAATAAATTAAATGAAAATATATATTGTATATGCCCACTTCACAGAGTGGAATGGCAGAGAATACTGGAGGAATGCACAAAGCTCCTCTCTTCCTTCCCCATAGTTTACTTAGAACTACATTTCCCAGGCTCCCTTGCAGTAGGGGCGACCACATGACAGGGACCTCTGGCCAGCAGCTCTAGCTTGTCAGACTTCTTACGATGCTCCTCCCTGCTTGTTCCCCTTTCCTGAAGGCAGTGATCATGCCAGGGTGACAGAACCCTGCCACTGAAGTGGTGGACCCTTGGCCAGACCAGCTCTTCGAGGATGTATGGAAAAGGGCTTTTCTACCCAGTTGGAAGGACTTCAGGTTGTTACCTGAGTGAATATACAGCACTGCACTGTGACTGTACCTTTCAGGTGTTCTTGCTCAGTTTGTTCCATTCTAGGGAATAAACTCTCTGATGTGAGCCTCCATGAAGCTGAGTGAGGAATCCTTGCTCCGCAGGGGAACAAAACAACACAGACCACACAGCACAGGAAGCAGGCTGCTGGGACCATGTGGCCAGCCCTGGAGCTCAGAAAGGCAAAAGAATGGGATGGAGTGACAACTACAACTTCCTCTGGGACAAACTACTATTGAGATGTTTGAGCTTGGAAAAGGCTCACGTGACTTCAAAGTTCAGGGAGGACTTACTCTGCTCAGTGACAGCAGAAACTTCCCGTGGAACACAGCGCCAAACTCCCTACAGGTAGGCAGCAGCTTTGGCTGGACATGGAGTGCAGGCCTATCATCCCAGCACTCAGGAGGCTGAGGCAGGGGATCACCACCAGTCTGAGGCCAGCCTGGGTCACACAGTGAGTTCAAGGCCAGTGTGAACTACATGGTGAGATTGTCTCAAAAAGCGAAGATGAGGCAGCAGCAGCTTCATTACAGGATAAATCAAGGTGAACAAAGGTGCCATAATACAAAAGAAACATGGGACACTCAGAACCCCAGAATAATGTTCTATGTCCTGAAAACAAATGAGATCTAATAGGGTTTTGACAGATGGCCACTTTATAACAGGCTGAAAAAAAGAAGTCCAGGCTCTCCCTGACATTTCCAAGACCTTTTCACTTGGATAGGAAAAACACAAACTGCTACCTTCTATACCCAGGACAAGACAAACCCTAACTGCTAAGCCCATTCTGGGTCCTGCGCGGGGGTGAGCCCTGAGGGTCTGCTCTGGGAGAGGTCGAGCTGTGCTCTGCACTCGGGCTGGGAGACACCAGGGAGAGTCCACCCAGGCACGAAGGGAAAGGTGACGAAAAACAAGAGAAAATAACTGAATCAGGTATGAAATCTGTTACCTGTAGGACACGCAGAGGAAAAGGAAAACCGAATAGTTCAAGGAGGAACACTGCACACGTGCACAGGGAGGCCAGGGTTCCCAGGTGCAAGTCAGTGGGCCCTGTGTAGTGAGGCGAGGCAGAGACGAGGGCAGTGGGGTTGGGGGATTGGGGAGTCCCCTGAGCTGCTCCTTCCGGCCACTGTGAAGACTGATTTCTAGTAAGGAAGAAACAGAGTCGCTGGAGGGCTGGGAACAGCGAAGCCCATTGGTGATGGGGGTTGGGCCCAGGGCCTCCCGGGATGTGACCTGCCCACGCTCTCCCATGGAGCTCCACGCTTAACGCATCCTCCTCCCCCATGGACCGGGAGGGCGCCCAGAGGAGGGAAGCCCGCTAGGATTCTTTCTGGTGCGTTGGTCCAGAACAGCAGCTGGGAGGATGGTGGCAGGTAGATTCTGAGTGACGAGTGACGTTTTGACGGTAGAACTAACTGGAATTCCCTGATAGATTTGCATGTGAGCCAAAGAAAGGTTACTTTGTGTGTGTGTGTGTGTGTGTGTGTGTGTGTGTGTGTGTGTGACCAGGGATCAAACTCGGGACCTTGCGCTTGCCAGGCAAGCACTTATGCCATTGAACCATCTCCCTTGTCCCTTCTTTTGCTCTTTTTGACACAGGGTCTCACTATATAGTTCAGGCTGGCCTTGAGCTCACTTTCCAACCTAGGCTGCTCTCGAACTCGCAACGATCCTCCTGCTTCAAGGTGCTGGGATGACAGGCATGAGCCACCACGCCTGGCTATGGTTACAAGGTTTTAGGGCTGAATGTCTGAAAGCTATGAGGCTGCAGAAGAGTGGAGCTCGGAGCGTGGGGCGCAGAGTGAGACTGAGGTGCCCTAGAAATCTAGCTTAGCTCTCTTCTGATCCTGGGGCAGAGTGCCTGATACCTGGGACCTACAGGCGGCACAGTCTGTTTTGACTCACATTTCAGCCCATAGCCGCTGGCTCCACGGTGGGACTGCACGGCAGAGGAGCAGGCCAGAAAGGAAGCTGCCATGCAGGTGGGGAAGCACAGGGTGGTGGTGGGGGGTGAAGCCAGGAAAGAGAAATTCATGGTCATCCTCCAGTGTCTTGGGGCTCAAGTGTCAGCCAGGCTCAGCCTCATAACCCAAACATCTCCCAACGGTCTAACATTAACACACAAGGCTATGGGGGACATCTAGATCTAAACCATACCACTCCCCTCCTGCTCCCCAAGAGGCTTATGTGCATATGCAAATACATTTAATCCATCTGTAAGAGTGGTCAAAATGCCAACCTTTTTTGGGGAGTTGTTTATTTCAGAGCCAGGGTCTCACTGTGTATCTTAGGCTTGCCTCAAACTCAAAGGATCCTCCTGTCTCAGCCTCCTGAGTGCTGGGATTACAGGTGCTCACTACTAGACCCAGCGAATTTCAGTGTTATGAAAAAGTCCAAGTCCAAAGTCTCTGTTGAGACTTGAGACAAACTCTGGGCTGTGAGCCTTTATAAAAATAAAAAAGGAAGTTCAACATCAGTGATTTAGAAAGACACAGGGCAAGCATTCCCATTCTAGAAGGACGGGATGAGGGTCGTAAAGTAAAACTGAAAACCAGCAGGACAAGTATTAAATCCTGGGCGCCGGGCGTGGTGGCGCACGCCTGTAATCCCAGCACTCGGGAGGCTGAGGCAGGAGGATTGGTGCAAGTTCGAGACCAGCCTGGGCTACAAAAGTGAGCTCAGGACCAGCCTCAACTGCATAGCAAGACCCTGTCTCAAAAAAAGAGAAAAATCAATCAATCAATCAATCAATCAATCAATCAATCAATCCTGTAGCTCCCTGGCCAGCACCTGGGACAAGTTGTGGCAAAACATGATTTCCCCACCCCTAGGGCACTGCCAGTGATCCTAGCCCTCCTGCCTCGCTCTCGAGCTGGCTTCGCTCAGTCCTGGGGCCTTACCTCAGCCACTCCACACTCCCGGCTCTTCCAAGACCCTGGGGTCTCCACAGCGCTGACTTCGTGCCACACACGCTTCCCAGTCCAGATGCTTCCTAGAGTGTTAAGCCTTCTGGAATCCAGGTGGAAGCCTCTCTGATGCCAGTGGTCTTGCCATCTGTGTGCACCTAGAACCAGCACCACAAGGATGTTATCAAGCTCTGTGGCCACTGCGGTAGCCAGGCCATCTTGACTCAGCTGCAGGAGCCTCTGAGTTCCTTGATGGCTGAGCATTATGAAAACAATTCCCTGGGTGGCCACTCGAGCTCAGGTGACCTGGGGCTCTCTTCTCAAAGCCGTCTGTCACTTCTGCAGGCCAAAGGGCAGGGTCTTGCTCTGTCCGGCCATGCCCTTGAGCCATTTTTTCCTATTTTAAAATACTCGACTTTTTTTCGATGCTCATCTTTTCAGCAGCCATACTCTCCTTTGCTCTATTGCCGCCATAACACTTTTTTTTTTTTTTTTTTGGCCAAAACTGAAAACTTTTTTAAAAAATTATTGAGCTATGCCATTTGCTCTTGATTCTCAGAGCAGAGCTGGCTAAAAGCCCCCAAAGTATCCATGCTACACACAGAATGTTGAGCTGCCTTGAAATTTCCTCTGCCAGATTAATTAGTTCACCATCCTTACTCTCAGTTTCCTGAAGTCCCAGAACAGAAGTAAATGTAGGCAAGTCTTCTGCCATAGGTTACTGCATGTGGCCGGAGTCCAGCTGCCACTAGAGTCTTTCTCCCCACCTGAGCCTAATTGCTACTGTCTGCTTCCCTGCTAATGTTCTGGTCTTCTACCCTCTCAGATTCTCCTATCAAGTTGAGTGTCCAGTGTTCTAGGACTTAGCTGCCTGGTACCTCCAAACCCTTCCAAACTTCTTCGGCAAAAACAGTTTCAAAGACTTCTGAACCACATGGTCAAGAACAGTCATGGAGGCACCCCACTTGTCAGGATCTGTCTTGGTCACTGTTCTCACTGCTTGAACAGACGACTCAATAAGGCCCGCTGTGTAACAGAGAAGTGCTTCCACTCACAGTGGGCAGAGGTTGCGATCTATAGCTGCGTGGCTTCCAGGCGCGACGCATCGCACCGGCACAGTGGGGGACAGCTGTTCATGGCATGGGTTCCAGGAGGCACAAAGAGTCAGGGAAGGAGCAAGGGAGGCAGCTACAGCCTTCCAGGCCTGGCCCGGACATCATCTTCTACAGGCCTTGCCCATGACCAGCTTGGGGGGGACATCTAGCTGTGAGCCACAACAAAGGGCAGTGAGCGGTGGGTAGGAAGTTGGTGGCACCCCAGTTCAGAGAGAACAGTCTGGGCTGAAGATATCCATTTAGAAGTTACCTAAGTATGTTTAGGCCTCAAGATTGAAGGAAATCATGGTAGCAGTAGAGTGTGCCTTCCTGGAAGCCACACGCTGAAGGTGTTTCCGGGAGACAGCAACAGAGACTGAGCTGTCAAGCACTGTGAGAGGGTTAGTGAAAGAACAGGAAAAGCCCCCTCGGCGTGGCTGTGGGAGGGTCGGTGCTGGCCCTGGCAAGGGCTGTTTGGGTGAAAGAGCCTGGGAAAAAGCCTAAGCAGGCTGGGTGGAAGGGCAAAGTGGAGGAGAGGCCTCAGCCAGCACGGCAACAGGCACCTCTTTCAAGGAGAACAAAGAATGGGGTGGTGGCTAGAGGCAGAGACCAAGTTGAGAGCTCTTCACTTTTCAAGTGTTTTCTTTTCAAAGGAAAAAAAAAAAATAACAGTATGCTGCATGCTGGGGAGAGAGGAAAGATCTGAGGGCGAGTGAGGGAAAGGGGAGAGTTCTTGTCACACTGTACCTGGGAAGGTGTTTCTGAAAGACGCCATGGCCACTTGCCCCACATGGGTGGCTCGAAACCACAGCATTTATTCTCTCACAATGCTGGAAGCCAGGGATCTGGGATGGAAGTGTTGGCAGAGGCACATCCCTCTCACATCTTGCTTGTAGCTGGGGGAAAACGTTGAACCCTGGGAGTTTTGTGCAGGGGAGAGACAGGAGATTACTCACACTCGGGGAGGGAACTCAGGGCCTCACACACACTGCTCACCCAGCCACGCCTCTGCATTACTGGCTCTACAACGTCACTGGCTGCTGCGTGGACAGTGGGAGAGCAGGAACTGTTCCTGGCCTCTCTGGCTCTGGCAACCATGGGCCTCCCCTGCCTGCGGCCACAGCTCTCCGGCTGTGTGTTCACGTCCCCTTCTTCTCTGGATTGCTCCTCTCCTGTCTTTCTTTAGCTTCCTTCTGCCCTTCTCTTGTCAGGCTGCCATCATTATCCCAGATAATCAAGGATGATCTCATTAACTAAGATCATTAACTTAATTACATCTGTGAAGTCTCTTTTTGCAAACAAGGTCACATCCGTGGCTGGAGACAGTAGGATGTTCTGGGGTGGCCAGTTAGTGCGACACAGCAGGCTATAGGAATGGGGCCTGATCCACAGGGCGAGGTAGCGTCTGATGGGAGCAGGAACACTGGGTCTGCAGAGGTCTAGTCCAGCCGCAGGCTGCAGCGTAGCCGTAGTGGTGGAAAATGCAGAGGCTCCTGCTGCTTCCTTTCCCTCGGGAAGATGAGGAAAAGGACCGTGGCAAGAGTGCGGCAGCGCAGGACGTGGAGCCTTGGGGGAGGGTGAGCGTGCTGTGGTCCTCCCGGAGCTGGGCGAGCACGTGGCCTGGAGCAGTTTCATCTGGGAGCAGTGCTGAAGCCAGCCCACACTGAGGCCCCTCCGCACAGCAATGGTCGGCACCTGTGCTCAGGGCAGGGGAGGAGAGAGGGTTCTGGGCATGCAGCAGTGAGCCAGCGCTTGCCTGCTATGAGGAAGTGGGTGTGGATGCAGGGGGTGTGCGAGAAAGTGATTGCTGGGCCTGACCACGGAAGTTAGAGCCGCTGGCGAGGCAGCACACGCCTGTGCCGCATGCGCTCTGGGAAGCTGAGGCGGGAAGATCACACGTGTGAGCCAGGTTGGGGCAACGTAGAAAACTGAGCGAGAAAAGAGAGAGCTGGAGAGGGCACCAGTAGGATGTGAGGCAGGGAAGGTGTCGGACTTGATGGACTGCAGGCCCTGAGAGCACCATGCCAGAACGCCAGCTGGAGCGAGCTCAGAAGCCAGGGGCGATGGTGATGAGCCCGAGAGCTGCAGGCACAGCCGGCCAGGTATGGCATGGAGCCTGGCTGCGGCAGTGGTGGTGAGGAGAGGTGTGACATCTGCCTGTGTTCACTGGGGATGTGGATGGTGCAGGTAGAGCATGCACAGGGCATTCACAGACAGTCAACAGGCAGCTCTGACCCTGTCTGAGCTGAGAGTCCCCAGGAAGGGGCAGGGAGGACACGGGTGCATGTGACACTCCTTCCCACATCGGTGCGTGTGAGTGAGGTGGGCAGACTGGGGCGCGAAACCAGGTGCCGATAGGATGCTAGGCTGGGCTGGGGTTCAGTCCGGTGACAGAGCCCTCTCGAGTGTGCTTGTCGGCCTGAGGCCTATCCCTAGACCCGCAAAAAAGAAAGAAAAAAGTGATTGGTACGAATGTCATGTTCTTGTCCTCAGGGATATCAGGAATGTTTTTCCAGTTTCCAAGGAGCCCCTGAGCACCTGGTCCTCATCTGGAACACAAGGCCTTCATCCTGACCCAAGGTTCTCCCCGCTTCCCGCACATTCTGCTCCCTCCCCCAGTGGAGGCTGCTGGGTCTCCAGTGAGAAGCTTCCTCGGAGGTGGGGTTTGTCCACACTGGGGAAGGTGGGACTTTGTGTAAGCCACTTTGCTATCCTTATCTGTCAACCGAGGGTCATAACAACCACCCTTGGAGCTGCAGGAGGATCCCGGGCAGACGTTCCGGAGCTCGGTGCAGCTGCAAGCCCATAAATGTCAGATCAAGCCCAGACACTCCCCAGTACTGTGCTGTGGCTGTCAGGGGACCTTTGCTGGCTTCGGGAAGGGCGGGCTCTTCACAGAATACGCGCTCATGGGGTGGTGAGGCGAGCACGGTGCCCTTGGTCCTGACGGTGCAGTCGTCTCCCTGTTCCCTACACATCTACTAAATGAAGGGAAGCATTCTCCCTTTCTGCTCCCACAGAGCAAGTGTGAGGTGGCCTGAGAACTGCAGATTTGATGAGCCTTCAGCCACCTGGCCTTCACGCCCAAGTATTGTGGAGTGCTGTTGCAGGATAACTCACACACCTCCTTTTTCTTTGTAAAGACAGTGTCTCACTATGTTGTCTGAGCTGGTCTTCTGCTCCTGGGCTCAGCGATCCTCCTGCGTCAGCCTCTGAAGCACGGGAAGGACAGGCTGCTGGCACCCCATTCAGGTCACCTACCTTTTGTATTTGACCTAATCTAGTATTTCAGTGTGGGTCTGTTGATTGGGCATCTTCTTACATACCAGGCACTGGTTTTGGTGCTCGAAATGCAGCAGGAAATAAGCAACAAAACCCCTGGGGCCGCAGGATGCCTTTCTGCTGGAGAGTCAGGGCTCTGCTGTGCGTGCTCTGAGTCACATTCTAGCTGCTTTCATTTGTTCAGCATCCACTGGACCCGTGGGAGACAGGGGCCTGCTGGCAGGAGACACAGGACCAGAGAGCCTCCTCCCTGGCTCCCTAGAGGAGCCGAGCCTCAGCTCTCTGAGGAGTTGTGAGCCCCGGGTAGTTCTTTCTCCTTCTCTCCTTCTCCCCCACCCGCTGCTTTCTGTTCCTGATTCCTTTTTCCTTCTCCAAGGCATGGAGCCACTTTCCAAAAGAACCTCTCCAGCCATCAGTTCTTGTCAGTCCTTCTCCACTGCTGCTTCCCCGGGGGGACTGAGCTGACCCACGTGGCATTTGAACTCTTTCCGCCGTCTACTTCTGCGTGTGTGCCTGGGTGCTGCTGCTGTCTGACTTCTTCAGCACCACAGGCCACACGGTATTGTGGTATTGACTCCCAGTCACAAACTCAGAGTATGCCAAAATGGCCATGCCCTCTGCGGGCTTTGACTTCACCTGAGGATAGCAGGACAGCAGCGCTGTCTGTGGCCCACAGAAAGCCAGAGTGCAGATACTGTCCATGCACATGGGGTGGAGCTGGGTGCATGGTCTGAGGACTCCGTTCTGTGTACCCAGCTCACACTTGGCTGTGTCTCTGTGTCCTGACTTTGGTAGCAGCAGGTCTGCAGCCACTTGGGCGGCTCTGGGCTCTGAGTGGCCCCTAAGCGGGCCACTTCCTGCAGAGAGCTCTGCCTGCCACCTGCTCCCCCCCTCCTCAGTGGGACCAGTGACCCTTCTGTGGGCTGGTGGTGCTGGGAGCCAGACATGAGGGTGCTGTGCTGCCCAGCCACAGCCAGGGACTCCACAGATTGGGTGACTTCAGGATTCCACACCAACTTCCACTGGGTCTGGTGGACACGGAGCTATGGGCAGCCGGCAAAGGGGCAACGGTCATCCAGCACCTGAAGGAGCAGCAGTTTCGGGGGCCCTGAGAACAGGGTGCTTCTGTGACCCTGGAGCCCATTTCTCCTCAAGGCTTCCAGAGAGTGGGCAGGTGGGACCCGTGGGCTTGGGTCCTCTTAAATGACAGAGCCAGGAGGAGTCAGATTGTCCATTACACTCCATCTGGCTTCCTCCATCTGGCCTTGCTCTTTGTCACAGTGCCATGTGTATTGGTCAGGGTTTTACTAGAGGAACAGAATAGATATAATATAAGGAATGGATATTAACACCAAATATACAATCTATAAGAAATTGTAAGATTGGCTTACAATAGTCACAGAGTCAGATGAGGAAGCGCGCACAGGGCGTCTGCACACTCCGGACTGAAGGATTCAATCCCGAGGCTTGGACTCACTGCAGCACTCCGTGTAAGTCTCTGTCGGCTGACGGACCCGTAATGGAGGACTGAAGTTTCTGTAGTTGGAGGCTGAAGAGTCTGCGGCGGAAGGCAAGAAGTCTAAGCTGGAGGCCGAAGAGTCTGCGCTGCAAGCCAGACGATGAAGTCCAGTCTGAATGCGAAGACCGAAGCTTCTCCGACGAAGTGAAGTGTTGACTCCTCCTTCAGCCCTTTAAAAAGTCTTTTTGTGCTCAGTCATTCTGACGTGGACTCGTTGCGCCCTAGGGTGGAACCAATCATACCCCAGGACGGGCCCTTGATCCCGTTCTAGGGAGAAATCCAATCATATCCTAGGCAGGCCTGGGTGATACTCCAGGGAAGAACCAATTGTACCCCAGAGTGGGGCTCCCATCAACAGGGAACCGGGCTGCTGAGTCATTCAGCCAAGTGGACACACTGTATCAACCACTACACCATGTCTGGTATAAGTCCTCAGAGATGGCTCTGCCTATTGCTGTCACCCATTCCCAGGTGCCCACATATGAGCCTGGAAAATACCTGATGACTTTTGGGAATAGGAATTTTGACATATGCAGATTCACATTTGCTCTGAAGAGGTAATGCATTGATAGGCATGGCTGTGCGTGCCTGCCATCCCAGCGCTCGGGAGGCTGGGGCAAGAGGGTTCTCATAAGTTAAGCTGACCCTTACCTCTATGGTGTGTTCCCTAAGAACAGACATCCTCATGCACAGACGTAGCACAAATCACTGACATCAGTGCACTTAACATTGAACCTATACTTTCACCCACTATGTGGACTCTGAGATTTTTCAACTGGAATGGCCCTCGCACACCACCCTCACTGCCCCCCCCCCCGCCCCCAGTCGTTAGGGCTCTTGGACTCTGATCTGGGACATTTCCCACGCCTGCTTTAGTCTTTTATGACTGGGTATTTCTGAAGTTCTGTCCCTGCTAAATCCGGTGGACAGGCCCCAGGCTGCTCTTCCAAAGCTGCTGGTCTTAGATACCCAGCCAGAGATGTCTGCCTGCCTTCCGCTGCGGTCCCTATCTCCCCAGCTTACTAGAAGCAGAGTGAGTTGGTAGCTCGGTGGACTCCGGCGCTGGCGTCCATCTGGTCCCCGCAGCACTGCTTCTGCTGTGGCCTATCACGTGCCCCTTAGGGCCCGTTCCGGCATCCAGCTCGCAGAGATCTCCTCGCGAGCTCTGGGCCGAGGCCAGGCAGGGGAGGCAGCTTAGGCAACCTCATGGAAAGAGGAAAGGCTCTGACCAGCAGGGCTGCGCGGGATGCTCGCGGTCCCCTCTGCCGTACCGCTGTGGCCCCTACCGCTTGGCGGCCTCCCATTCAGATTGCCCGATCCTGTCTCCCCGCAGCCTGAGGATGTGCTCCGTTGTTTCTAAGCTGACGGCTGGAGCTCCGGGGAATGAGGCTGCCCGGACTCGCGCTTTCGCATCGGGGTACAGGAAGACGCGAGGAGGCCGGGAGGGCGGCCTGGAGGTGGCGGCCCTCCGAAAACCGAGTGGGCGGGGCCACGAGGGGTGTGTCAGGGCGGAGCTCGACCGGCCGGGCCCGTGGTGTGGGCGTGGCCAGGCGCGTTTGGAGGAGCCGAGCCCGGCGGGGTGGGCGGGACCCCGAGGTAGGCGGGACCTGCGCGGCGCGGTGACGGCGGCCGGGAGGTGCACGCCGCCGCCCGCCGCCCGCCCGCCCGCCGGCCGGAGCCATGGCGAGAGCCCGCTCCGCGCGTCCCGCTCCCCGCCCGCCGCCCCGGGGTCCCAGCACTCCCGCGCCGCTGCGCCCGTGATCCGTGCCTGTGATCCCGCGGAAGCTGCCGCGGCCCCTGCGTCCCAATCTTTCGCCCTGCCGCCGCGCGGGAGTGGAGCCCGGGCCGGCCCGGTGCAGCACGCGGGGACGGGAGCCGAGCGGGTCTGCGCCCGCGGTGTCGCCCTGCGCGGGCTTCGGCCGCCGCGGTGACAGCACGACCTTCAGGAACACGCAGAGCCGCGCCGGTCACCTGTCACCGTGGCCTCACTATCCTGCGAGGGCGGCCAGCTGCAGGTAAACAGCGGTGACATCTTGCCTCTGAAGTTGTTAGGAGGGTCTGAAAGTTAGGGCGCTGCGGCCTGGCGCCCCTTCCTGAGCCCCGCTCCACCGGAGCACTAGAGTCCAGGCCTCCGACTTCTTCCCCGGACCCTGTCCGCTTGAAGCCACCGTGCAGTCGCGTCCTTTCCCTAACCCGCGCTGCGGAGCGCGCCAGGGCCGTTCCGCTGCAGCAGCAGGGCCTTCGCTGCCTGGGGAACGAGCTGTTCCAGAGTCCTCCAGCTCCCAACTTTAGAGCAACAAAGAGGGGCGGACTCCGGGTTAAGGTTCGCCCCCTGCTCAGGAAGGTGACTGTTGGGTCGCTTTGCAGTGGGGGGAACCGAGGTGACAGATGGCAGCGGTTCTCGTACTCACGCCTCGTCCTCGTGCTCTTCGGCCTCGGCCCCATTTATCACAGAGAACCCAGACAATGTAGGGCCAGGGGTGGCGCTGAGCTCGAAAGCACCAGTGCAGCGGCTTTGGTTTCAGCTTGGCCCCAGCAGCAGAGCGCTTCCTGTGGGAGCCCCAGGGATCTGTGGGGTTGAGTTTCCATCGCAGGCGAAGCGCTCCCCAGAGAGTGAGTGACCTTACTCTGGCAGGGTGCTGCAGCTCCCACACTGGTGACTTAAGGACACTGGACTGGGCGCGGGAAACCTGAATTGGAGTCTAGCTCCTCCCTCTTCTGGCTCTGTGACCTGGGTCCCTGACTTCACCTATTGGTAAGAATTACAGGAACCAATGAAAGTCTCTGTACAAGTTGAGGTGCTCTAGGAGGGTGTTCAGTTGTGTTTCTTACTGAAGCCCCCGCACCAATAATAATAAATCTAGTATTTCAGTAATCATTGCTTTTTATGGCTTATTGTGAAGGTCTGTTAAAATACTGTAAAAGGGTTTGTACATGATAGTGCATTGTTTACAAGGAGTCGCTAAACTTTGAGTTTCCAGGCCAACAGCATTTCAGCGCGGCCCTGTTACAGAGCTTGTTTCTGTCCTGACCTCCGCAGCCAGCCCTAGGCCTCACTGGGAGGGCTCTGGAATCAGCCCTGGCTTCCTTACCTGGCCCCCCACAGACCTCCCTCCCAGCTCTCAGTGGTTCTACACTTGCTGAACAGGGTCTCTTGGGAGGGAGGAAGGCTGGGAGGGGCAGGTGGCCGCTTCCCCCACAAGGGGCGCTCTCTGTTCTGCTGAGGGCTCATGGGAGAAGGACGCAGGAGGAGGACAGCTGAGGTAAACTCTGGGGCTGCAGATCCTCAGGAAAGCCTTGGTGCCCACCGGCGCCCAGTTGTGGGCCTCTGGTTGGATGATTTGGAGTTGTCTAACAGTCCCCAGCCTCTTCCAGCAATGGTGCTGTGCGCAGCTCTGGTGTTTGCAGAGGGACCTCAGCCTGCTCAACCCATTTGAATGTGGAAACACTGTGATTGCTGTGGGGGAGACAAAAGCATGCCTCTTGGGGAGGCTGGAGATGGCAGGGGGACGCTCTTGCTGAACAGACGTGCGGTTCTTACGCTTTGTCCTGCAGCCCTGGGTCAGGATAGGATGGACAGAGTTACGGAGAAAGGTCGGGCTTCCTTCTAGCAGTGCTCCCCATCCAAGCACTCTTTTTGGTACGTGCAGGAGGGACCATGTCCAGTACTGACAGTTCCAAATCGTGACGATGGGTGGTGCATGATGGCACACATCCTGCCAAGTGAGGCTTTGTGCAGCATTATTCACTGGGAAACCCACTTAGCTATGGGATCAGTCACAGGTTACCTGAGGTGGGAGGGGGCGTAGAAGCGGTGGGGCGCTCCTGGCAGCCCCAGCATTCTAGGAGACCAGCCTAGGCAGAGCCTGTCAGGCGGCCACTCGGGGCTCAGGACAGCCCCTGGCCTCAGCCTGCTGGCTGCAGAAGAGATGCTGCTGCTGCAGCTTAATTTTGTCCCTCTAGCCCTTGGGACAATAGAAACTCAGGAAAGGGGGCTTGGGAGCTTGGCCTGTGGTCTCTAACACTTTCAGTGTTAGCTCAGTGGTTTAGTGCTTTGAGGAAGAGTGGAATGTAGGGTTATTTTTTTAAATCTTTGATAGGAGGGTCTTGCTATGCTGCCCAGGGTGGTCCCAAACCCTTGCATTCATGGGATCCTGTCACCTCAACCTCCCACCCTGGACTGCAGTGCATGTTGTGGCTCCTGGTTTGAATTCATCTTGTTTTAATGTAATAAAAAACACTTCAAGTTGTTATTTTAGACCAAAAAAAAAAAAAAAAAAACTTGAGGAATATGTACTTGGTCTTTTCTGAGGTTTTAGGGACCCCCAGGTTAAGCGTGTGTATATCGTACTTTAAGGATCTTGGAGCTGGTTGTTTCTAGGTTGTCTTCTAGTTCTAGATTTTATGACACACCAGAACATTCAAAAGCAGGTCATCTACCCAGAGTGATTGAACTGACATTTGTACTAAAGTGAGAAAGAAGATCCAATTTTGAGGGCAAGTAGGTATATTAACAAACTGAAGAACCACCAGAATATAAATCATCTGTATTTCAACAAATAATGTGCTATGGATGTTCAGGGAACTTTACCTTCTCATAAAAATAATTAGTTGAAAATAAGTCTAAGCATGTTTGGCTTCCCCTTCAGAGCTTCCCCTTTCTCCATTCCTCTTTGGAGCCTGGACTTCCTTATGAACAGCAGCAGGCCTATGTTGACAGAAAAATGCCACTGCCTGCTGACCTAGGTCCACATGGGTAAGCTGTGAGGAAATCCTGCAGTAAATTACGTCACCATAGATTTATTCATATTTCTTGAAATTGACATTAATTAGACTTAGGAATGTGGTGGGTTTTTTTTTCCTACTCTTTTCAGGCTTGGAGAGAGAAAGCACCTATATGTAGAAGGAGAAATACATGATTTTAAAAGTTCTCTGTTGGTTCCTTGCAGTTTCTGGGGTAAAATCAGTCTTTCCAGCAAGTTCTTTAATATCAGCAGTGTACACCATGAGTCTGGGTTATTTTGATGTTGACTTATGAGCTCTTGGTGTTTTGGTTTTACAGAGAGTAGCGCAGCTGTGATCTAGCACAGGCTTGCCTCCTGTTCTTATATGTCTGTATGGAATAACTTATTGTTTGGGTTGTGGTAAAGTGTGTCTCCAGAGAACTGAGCCTCATGGTGTGGCTCGTAGCTGTAACCCCAGCACTCTGGGACACTGAGGCAGGGGGTCTGAAAGTGTGAGCCTCACCTGAACCACTTAGCAGCATAGCAAGCCCCTGTCTCAAAATAAGTAAAGGGCTGAGGAGTTGCCTGCCGCAAAGGCCTGGGTCCAGTTCCCAGTCCTGCCACATGGGAAGTCCCCTGGGATGTTGGAAGTGGTGTGGTTGTGCCTGTTCCTGGGCTGTAGAATTAGGAATCTGGGCCCCAGGAGCAGTGGCATAGGAAACCAGCCTTGGTCCGTGCTGTCTGAGGACCACCAGGAAACCTGTGAGGCGGAGAAACCTTCCTTCTGCCTCCAGTGAGGCGTGAGCCAGGTGCTGAAGGGACCCAGTTGGAGCCCACCTTGCAGTGGTACCTGGAGGACAAGACTGGGAGATGGTGCTGCTCGTGAGAAGGTGCTTGGCCTGTGCGATTGTGCCCGGCTTTGGCCCCGCTGCCCTGCTGAGGCTGACAGAGCATAGGGCCTGACTGAAGGAAGGGCAGCAGTGCACTGCGGAGCCTCAGACCTGGCCTACCTGCACCCCAAACCTGCACCAGGCCCCCATCCTCACCGGCATTGTCCTCAGACCTGCTCTGTGATCACACAGTACAATCTTTCAGAGGCACCAAGCAGGCTTTGCAGAGGTTGAGAAGAGCGAGCAGCTGCCCCAGAGCCCGGCTGTGGGCTCCATCCAGCCTCCGTGTGTGCTGGAAGAGGACGGGGGCTCCCGGAGAGATTCCTGGTCCCTTGCTCCCACCCTCCTGTGCTGTTCCTTGACTGCACATTGAGGATAACTGGGAGGACCCCATGAGGAGGCTAGCCTGGGTCTCAGCCACACTCCCATAGCTCTGGCTGCATGGCTGGGGTTCCGTGGCACAGGCCATAGTCCTTCCAATGGAGCAGTGACCTGCTGTCACCCCTCTGCTGAGCAGAACTAAAGCACTGGTCCCTTGCCCCGGGATATGGTTGGCAGGTCCGAGGAGCAGGGTGGGGCTGGGTGGAGGCTCAGCATGGGCTACCTCTCTGTCCTCCAGCACCCCTGTCTGTGGCAGGTACAGAGTGCCCCTCCCTCTCTCTGGGCTCCCCGTCTCTCCCCAGTCAGTAATAAGCAGGTGTTATGGTTTATGTCTAGTTGTCCCCCCAAAGCCTCATGGAGTCATGGGGCGGGGACTGCTAGAGTTTGAGACTTGATCCATGATCCCTGGGATTATGGGTTTTAGTACTGATGGGATTATGGGTGGAAGTACTTCTGGGATTATGGGCGTAGCCTAGGGCGGGAGCTAAGGCGGAGAGCCTGAATGCAATATAAAGAGAGACAGAGAGACAGACTGGAGCTCTAGCTGTTGCTGCTGCTCTGCTGTCGTGTTGGTTGGCTGCCTCTGCCTCCATTTTGCTGCTGTCCCGCCGCCATGAACTGGATGCTCTCCGCCCTGCTCCACTCAGCCTTGGGCCAACCGAATATGGACTGAAACCTCCATGAACTGTGAGCTAAATAAACCTTTCCTTCCTTCATTTTGAGTGTCGGGTATTTGTCCCAGCAACGAGCAAAAAGTAACTAAAACAGCAGGTAATATGTGGTGAAGTCTCGTTTTCTTGCCATAGAGGTGCCCAGCCTCCAGGCGTGGATCACAGACATCCCCAGTGCAGTGACCATCTTGGAGAATACTGATAAAGTGTGCACACCACAGTTCGTCATTTTAACTGTTTAAGTGTGCTCTATGGTCGTGTTAGATCTGTCTGCATTGTCATGCGGGCGCCGCCACCATTGTCTCCAGGGCCTCTTCATCCTCCCCCGTTGGAGCTCTGCTGTGTCTCCACCCCACAGAGCTACCTCCTCCCCTCCCCACATCACTTGCCCTGGCTCAGTTAGCCTTCTTGGACAATTTCATATCCTAATCAAATATCTAGGACTCCAACTCATGACCTCATGCTTGCCAGGCCAGTGCTGTGCCACTGAGCTACATCCCCTGGCCTGGCTCAGTGTCTGAAAGGACCTTTCATGCTATTGGGAGTATCACAGTGGTGGCTGCAAGGTGGAGTCAGCTCACCCCACCACGCGCACCACGTGTTGTGTGTCCTTCCTCTGTCTCCTGGTACTGTGAGCAGGGCTATGGGGCCACTGGTTGGCCAACATCGACTTGGGCCTGTGCCTTCGCATCTCTGGGGATGGACAGTTGCTGGGCTGTGTGGCCCTTTGGAGCTGGACGCCAGGAGGAGCTGCTTGCTTGTCCAGCGCATTACGGGCTGCATCCTCTTAGGTTCCCGCCCGCCTAGGCAGCCTCTGGGCCCTTTATAGCCTCGCCAGCGCCTGCTGGTTGTGCACATGGCATTTCTTTGAGTTTGCACCACGGCCATCCTAGTGGGCGTGGCGTGGTTGTTTCTTTCGTGTCACTTTCCCCTCTTTGTCCTGTTGCTTCCCCAGGCCTGGCCGTCCTCTCACCTTTCCCAAGCTAAGGGAAGGGTTATAGTTTATGTCTAGTTGTCCCCCCAAAGCCTCACGAGTCATGGGGTGAGGACTTGTACAGATGAGACTCATGAGTCACTGGGCTAATGTGATTTAGCACACTGATCTAGAGTTTGAGACTTGATCCATGATCCCTGGGATTATGTGTTTAGTTCTGATGGGATTATCGGTCTGAGTACTTCTGGGATTATGGGTGTAGTCTAAGGCAGACAGGCTGAGACAGAGCCTGAATGTAGTATATATATAGAGAGAGACTGACTAGTGCTGTTGCTCTCTGCTCCCCTGGTTATTCCACTGCCTCTGTCGCCATATTGCTGTTCTGCCACCATGAACTGTTGTTCTCTGCCATGTACCTCTCAGCCTTGGGCCAGCCAAATATGGACTGAAACCTCCAAGTAACTGTGAGCTAAATACACGTTTCCTTCCTTCATTTTGGGTGTTGGGTATTCATCCCAGCAATGAGTAAAAAGTAAGTAAGACAGGGAGGTTCCTGAAAAGAGATGGAAAGCCGGGTGCCCTGGCTTCACCCTTGTACCCCCGGTTGCCGGTTCCCTTTGGGCGCTGCTGACATTCACCCCTCAGTTGGGGCTTGCATTTCTCTGGCCCAGCACTGCTGGGCTCCAGGGCTGTGTACTTTCACTCTGTCCCTCTGGTCTCCCCTATTGGAGCAAGTGGGTAGGTGGATGGAAGAAGAAAGGCCCCCGAGTACACCACTGCTCTTTTTGAGGTTTTTCATTGGGTTTTGTTGCTTTGGGTGCTGGTCCTTGCAACCTGGGTGTGGCATGTGCTAAGCATGGGCACCACTGCTGCGCCCACGTGTGACTCTGAACCCAGGGGTCGCGGTATGTTCAGCAGGCCTCTTGGTGCTCGTTGGGGTGCTCCTTGGGGTCTGAGATAGTGGACGTGTGGCAGCAGGGTTCGAGTAGCAAGGATCCTGTTCTGCCACGTGAGGGGGCTTGAGAGACGCTCTTCCTGCACTGCACAGTTGAATCCTGGGAAGGAAGTTGGAGCTTCATTTAAACTAGAAGGACAAGCAGACGCTTGTCAGGGTACACAGAGTTGGCCATCTTTGTGCCAGGGGATTAAGAGCCACCAAGCAAACTAAGAGTCAAAGCCTGTGATTGCGGACACACTGTGTATGGTGGTGGAGAGGAAGGCGGGCTGCCGGAGGCCAGCAGTCGGGTGAGCGTGGGTCTTGCGTTCTGCCTGAGTGCACGGCCAGTGTAGCTGCTAGAGATCGTTGATGCCCTGGCTGCCCAGTGGGAGGAAGGCGTGCCACCCACAGGGTGGGCTCCACGTGTCAGCCTTGGCATCTAGGGTATGTTTTAAACAAAATGCGACTATCCTGCAAATCAGACAGTTCTGTTCTCTGTACCATTTGTTACTTGGAAAACAGAGGACTCCGGGTTCCACAGTTTGGATAAAACGCAGCACAGTGTTTGGCCTTTTTTTCCTCCTAAAGACGGGTGCTTAGCTATGTTGAAACTGCAAAAACTGTATTTCTTTGTTATTACCTCTTGACATGGAGCCCAGGGCCGCATGCGTGCTCAGCACCAGCCCAAGAACTCGTGTTTCTGCCGTCACTGCTGTGACGAAAATTTAGGTAGTTACTGGAATGAATGGCTGCCTGCGTTGGAGCACTGTGGGCCTGAGGAAACACTCGGCATAGCATCATCAGGGGTGCTGTTACCGAGCTCCTCGCTGTGGGGCATCCCTGCCCTGCCCTCGGGGGCATGCTAGGCCAGGCTAGCAGGAACAGGAAAAGCCCCTCTGGCCTCTGGTATTGCCGGGTGTGGCTTTTGCTCATCTGACAACCACCTTCCCCTTGGCTTTGGGGAAAGAGTCAACCATGCCGGGGTCCCAAGGCACTAGGAAAATCCCCCAGGACTTGATATTTAGATACAAATATAAGACATTCCAAAGGCCTCCTGTGGAAAAAATGTTGTTACATATTTGAGAACGCAGCTTTCCATCTGAGGAAACAAGTAGACTGTTTTTATTATTACAAGAGCGGATAAAAGGAGTGAAAGGCAAGAGAGTTGGAAAACAGACTCAGTTGTTAACTGGTGTGGTGGATGTGTTTATCCTGTACTTAGGAGATTGAAAAGTAGTTTGTATCAACTGAAAAGAGATTACTTTAGTAGAAGAGGCGTGCTTTACCAGTTGAACAGTACCTCCAAAGTTTTTAGCTGTGCTAAAGGTCTCTTGGCGGCTGAGAGAAGGTGGATGGAAGACTATAGCTGCTGCTGGGCTTGGTCAGCTTGCAGTCAGGCTCAGTCCTTCCCAGAGTCCTGTGTGGCAGAGGCAGCCTGACAGCGAGGGATCCCAGCAGCCAGGCTGAGAGCTTTGCTCCTGAATTCAGGAACGCTGCATCCACATTTGGTCCCAGGCAGGAAGGGGAGAAGCCAGTAGATTTCCACAGAGAAGGCCCGTGGCTGTAGGAGAGTGACAGTGTGCCAGGCACCTGCTGTGGAGACAGTCACTGTCGGGTGAGGACAGGGACCTCCTGTGGCATAGGGAGTGGGATGAGGACCGGAGCCATGTGCACGGGCGTACTGAGGTTGTCCGTTTGGTCTTGTGCCATAAGGAAGTAGTAGAAAGGCATAGGCCGGGCAGAGTCCAGGGCGAGCCGAGGTGTCTGAGGTGGAGACAGTGGCTCAGGTGTGCTGCCAAGGACCTGGAGAGTTCCGTCTCCTATGCACTGGGCTCCGGAGGCTTCCAAGTAGAGCAGTTTGCCTGTAGAATTCAGCCAACCCTCAGGGCAGAGATCTGAGCTTGAGGTAAGGGCTGGGGACCTCGCTGTGTAGACAGGGGAGATGTTATGCATCACGAAGCAGGGGCCATAAGGGGACAAGACCGGCCCAGCAGTGCTGACAGGGCAGAGCGTGCTCTTAGGGTGGTGGTGGGGCTCTTGAGGTCAGCACGGTGAATCTGAGTGAGGTACAGGGTGCAGTATCCCCTAAGGTTGGTTTATGCAGAGTCGGTGTGCAAATATTTGCAGCTGTGTCACTCAGTAGAGATGGTGGCGTGGCCGCACTCGAGGTGAAGGTTCTGTGGTGCTAATGCCATTCTGAGCTATGGTCCATCTTCAGGGTAGTTAATAAAAGTGCGTTTTGGCCTTTCTGTCCATAGTTTGTCCAGGCAATATTAATAGCCCTGTGGGCAGGGCCTGGACCAGGGTGAAGATCCTGACAGGCTTTCCTGGGCTACGAAACCGAACCACTGTGCCACTCACCTGGAGTGTTGCTTGGGCAGCGCGTTTCTTTTCCTTCTGTCTGGAGTGTTGTTCACCAGGTGGCATTTCAATGTCAGCTCTTGTATTGAGTAAATTTGATAAAATTATCATTTTCCTATTCTATTATCTTATACACGTTAATGAAAAATGTTTAGTTTTTGGTCATCGTGTATTTGAATACTTGGACTGGTAGAGAAAACTCGGAAGCCTTGAGAAGTGACTTTTTTCTTTTCTTTTTTTTTTTTTTGTGGCCAGCTCAGCCCACCCTGGGGCAGACCGCTGAGCTATCTTGCCAGCCCGAGAAGTGATTTTTGTAGGTATGTGTGGCATTGAGGCTCAGCCCGGGCCTGTGAGTGCTGACCCATTATGCCATGGAGCGCAGAGAAGTCCTCCAATCAAAACAAAATTTATGGTAACAATGCAAATGCTTACGCAGGCAGTGTGGGCCGCCAGATGGTCAGTGCCTCTGATCTCTCCTGGCCTCACTAGGAGTGCTGTCCAGGGAGGCCAGGAGGGATGTGCGGCCTGGGTGGGGCCAGGTTGGAAGGGGACAGAAACCGGCGTGTGAATGCCGTGCCTTGCAGGGTTCTTCTCAGTACATTAAGCATTTGAACAAAATGGCGTAATGCACAAAATATACGGTAGCCCTTAAAATACTATAATCCTTGTCTTTGAATTTTTGCGACTTTGGCGTGTTTGCTTGTGGCAAACGTGGCCCTGAAGTTGACACGTGGACTTGTGAAGGTTACTTAACTTATTTAGGGTGTTATCGAGGAGCCAAATGCGGTCTTCAGTGTGTACCCCTGCTCAGCACTAGGGAAAGTTAAGGATTCCCACTGTTTACTAACCGCGTGGTTGCTGCTGAGGTAGTTACCCAGCTGACCTCGCGAGGGCGCACTCAAGCGCTCAGGCATCCACTGGGAGCCCGTGGGCCGTGCGGCCCCTCTGCCTCTGCCTGCTGCACCCCTTTGGCTCCTCCTGGCAGTGGGGTAGTGCTGCCTGGAGAGCAGGGATCCCGGAGTTTCCAGCCTCCGCTCCCATTGCCATGGAGACCAGCAGGGGTCTCCCGGCCCTTTTCCTCCTGCGCTTAGACTCAGTTCCTTAAAACGCTAGAGGCCTCTCCAAGTGGACTGGGCTTATGGAATTGCTTTCAGAAACTTGTGCCGAGAGGGTTAAAACTTCCGGGCCACTGGAGTCCTTTTCTTTGTCTCCTCCCGCCCCCCTGTTCTCCTGTGGGCTAGTTTCCTCCTAGCAACGCGCTTTGGGCTGGACCGGCTCCCTGCCCAGACTCGTGTCCCGAGAGCTGGGGCCAGGCCCTGGTGGGGTCAGGACCCACGCCCTGGTGGCAGGTGCCCTGGGACATCCTGGCTTTGTTTGTGTGGTAGCAAGGCTTTTTGTTAGGAACTCCGCCTCTGTGCTGCTAGACAGGGGTCTGAGATCTCACTTCCTATTCATTGCACCAAGTCTGTTTCCGGGACTTTCTCGTCCCACCAGCCCGCATAACGAGCACCCTCGCTAGTATCCCTAGCTTGCAGGCTGTTCCTCTCGGTTACTGCCCACACGCACCTTCCTTCACCCTAGGAGCCGCGTCCCTGCGGAGGTCCGCCCCGGCGACTTGGCCCAGGCGTGCCCCGGGGCTCCCGGAGCCGAGCGCCTAGGAGGAAGTGGAGCCCGCCCCCTCCCCCAGGGCGGAGGGACGAAGGAGCGGTCACATGGGCGCTGAGCTCACTGGGACACCAGCTGCGCTATTCTTAGGGCCCTCAGGTCCGGCGCAGATGTTCCCAGGCGGGGCTCTAGCCCCGCGCCTTCCCACATATGGCATAATGCAGTGCGCCGCCGCCAGGACGGGCCCCGGCTCGTAGCGTTTCCGCGAAGCACGCGCTGCTTTTCCTATGGACCTTTCCTGCTCTTTCTCTGTCTTTGTTCCGTCCCTCTCCCCGCCTTTGTGCCTCTCCCTGCCGTCTCCCCACTTTCCCTCTGCATCTCTTTGTTCCTCTCCCGTCTTTTCTCCCTCCCTGCCCTCCCCCCGGCCTTTCTCGCCCCTTTCTCTGTTTTCCGGGTCCTCACTCCGCCTATCCCTTCTCGGCTACTTCCTTTCTTGTCCTCTGAGCCGCCTTTATGTAACCCCGTGTGAAACTAGCAAAGAACGTGAAGAAAGTTTGCCTATCTTAGATTAGAAGTGCACCTTGGCCTTTCACAGAAAGTGTGAGGCGGGCAGGTAAGTCCAGGATGACCTTGTGCCTGTCCACAGTCTCCCGGTCGGTCAGCTTCCTGTGCTCCCAGGCACGGACCGAGGGACGCACATTCCGCACACTGTGTGCGCGGTCGGTCGTAGGCCGGGCTCCTCCCTGTTGTTGCTGCCTTAGGTCCGCTTGTCACTGTAGCGAAAAGTGTCCCTCACTTTGCAGTGATGCGTGTCAGTTCGGAATCACAGGTGGACTGCGTGGGACCCGGCTCCGCCGCTGAGTTCCCCGGGAAGGGCTGTCCTGTGCTCTGTCCTGGTGCGCTCCACCGAAGTTAGGGGAGGCAGCTCCAGCAGAGGCGCTTCCTGCTGCTCGGTGCGGAGGTGCTGGTGTTCGCATTCATTAGAAGTATGACGGTGTTGCCTGGTCCTCCTTGTGTTTCAAAAATAGTATCACGAGTGAACATTAATGGTGCTTCTTTTAATAGTGGTCCCAACGGTCAGAAACACATTCTAAAGAAAGATTCTGTAA
The DNA here is from genome assembly GCA_004027025.1 of Myocastor coypus. Taxonomy (NCBI): domain Eukaryota; kingdom Metazoa; phylum Chordata; class Mammalia; order Rodentia; family Myocastoridae; genus Myocastor; species Myocastor coypus. The sequence goes on from PVJA010014391.1 coordinate 35,497, forward strand.
TCTGGGCTTCCCCCCTCCCCCAACAAAGCAAATAAATCTATTTTAGAAAAATGTTTATGGATTTTATACATTGTTAAGTTGTAAAAAAAAAAAAAAAAAGAATTGGATAAAGAGCAGAAAGTCTAAAGCCCTCTGCAGTTGTGGTGGAGTGAAGGCAGAGCCCCCCTCATCCCTCCCTCGAGGCAGAGGCAGCGCCAGGGCTGGGAGCTGGGCTTATCCTACAAACCCATGCTGGTTTGCTTTGCTAGGGGCCAGCAGACAGCATGGACCTGGAGGGCGCAGCCAGACCCCGGGTGAGGCCTAGGCATGTGCTAAGTGGCCTCCTTGGCAGCCAGCTACAGATAGGAGGGGACACAGCAGCAGCCCAGGGGTCCCCAGAGCCTCTGGCCTGCAGGCTGTGATGAGGAGGTGGCAGTGTACCCCAAACGTGACCGGAGGCTGGCCGGAGGGGATTCTGAGCAGGACAGTGACAGGAGTTGATTGACATTTTCTTTGTTTTTGTGCTGCCTGGTTTGAACCCAGGGCCTGCACCCTTTAACTGTGTGCCCGGTTTTTTGTAAAATGTGTCTATATTGACACAGAGTCCTGTTGCCAACTTGCCTAGTCTGGGCTCCAGTTGTAATCCTCCTGCCTCAGCCTCCTGGAGTTCTCGATTCCTGTTATGTCCCAACACACCTGGCTGGACTGGTTTTTTTAAACAGATCCCAGTTGTCGGGTGCAGGGATGCTGGCAGAGGGAAGGGTCTGCCCTGGCTTGCCGGAGGCAGGGCTCTGGCTGGGCGATGTGTCTGCAAGCCGGAGGGTGCAGGGCCAGTGCGCAGGCCTGAGTCTGCTGGACCTGTTAGCAGAACCTGTAAGATGGGGGGCCAACAGGGGCCAACAGGCAGTGGGTGGAGTGGGATGGGAGAAGAGGACCTAAGAGTCCTTTATTTACTTATTTGGTACAAGGTCTCACTATGCAGCTCAGATTCCCCTCCTGTCTCAGCCTCCCCGGCTGTGGGACTACAGGTGTGCACCACTATGCCTGGTTTGGTGCAGGGCTGGCATGGCATGTAGTACTGGGGATTGAACCCCGGGTGCTTGCGCCTGTACCTGTGCTGAGGTATCTCCCTGGCCCCCAAGATGAGATGTTTTGTGGCTGAGAGTCCTCCCCTTGGTGGAAGTGAGAAAGCAAGACTAGGTGTGGGTGACAGACAGTTGGTGACAGTCCCCCCTGCTGCTTGATTTTCTGAAAGTTTTTGGAGGGCTCTGGCATGACTCTGTGGCAGTGTGTGTCGTGGAAGTCGCCACCCCGTGTCTGGGGAGGGTGCCCTGCGTGAAATCCGCGGCTCTGACACCCCTTTCCTTGCCACTTGGCACTGCCGCCCAGGTCCATGTGCTGCTCGCTTCCTCAGACACCTGTGACCTCTGTCCCTAGCAGAGTGCAGGGCCGGGAGACCAGAGACGATAGGGAGATTAAGGGCTAAGCCAGGGCTCATTGTCACCCGACCTGCTCCCTCCAGGGGGCCCTGGCCTTGGGGATGACCAGCCCAGGAGACACCCAAAGACTGGAGGCTGGCTGCGCAGTGCAGCAGAGAACAAAGCAGAGGGTACTGCCTGGGCCCAGGGCTGGGTCAGGAAGGCCTGGCAGGGCCGCGAAAGGCTGTGGACCTCAGGTCGAACGTGGCTGACCTAGGGCACTTGGGGCAGGAAATCAGGCTGCCTCTGCAGTGCGGGAAGATCATTTTGGGGGTGCTGTGAGTGAGGAGAGTGGCGTGGGCCTGGATGTTGCCCCTGCTGGGGCTCAGGGGCACTTCCTCCGTGCCCTGACTCTGGGCCCAGTGTTGCCATGCCGGGGATTTTTAAAGACAGACTCTGTGCTTTGGTAGCACATATACTGAAGACAGTTTTTACTTTTAATTGACACGCAGCAAGTGTTTGTATTCATGGGGTACAGTGTGGGCTCCTGTGGTCCTGGTGGTGTGACATTTTAATCATTGGTATGATGTGTAGCAGTCAGATCAGGATACCCTGCAGAGCTGTCCCCTCAGACAGATTTGGCTAGTTGCGACGGGCCACAGCTGACCTCCTATGCTGCAGACCAGGAGCAGTCCGCCCCTGTCCCCCACCCCTGCTCAGTCACCTTGGCTGCGTCCCTGTTCTAGGGGGCCAAGTGCACTCAGATGCTGCTCCCAGAGGGGTCAGCCCTGATGAGCAGGCCTCGGCCAGCCCGGGACTCTCCCAGGCTTTTCCTTAGTGGACGTCAGATAAAAAGCGCCAGCCTAGAGCCAGTGAGCCCGTGGCTGTCTCATGGTGTCCATGGAACTCCAAGACTCTCGGGCTTTTATTTCTTCATTTGTGATAAGATCCCCCCGAACTTTTATAAATGTGGCACTGAACATTTATGATCCCTGAAACACGGAACAAAGCTTGCTGTCCCTGAAAGCCAGGTACCAGTGGCTTTGCCTGGATCCGTGGTGGGGGCTCTTCATGCTGCCTCCTGCCATGGCCCACCTGGCGTTCGGAAGTGTGAGCTGTGGGCTGAGTTTCCTTACAAGACGCTCTGTGGCTGTGGTTGCCTTTGGCCTCTCAGCATCTCCCTCCACTCTGATCTGGGTGCTCACTAATGGCTGGGGTAATAGGGTAATTGCTGGCCCTGGCCAGTCAAGGAGGAGGACAGTCCTGCTCATTAGTGCCGGCTGGGCCTCTGACCTCCTCCTTGAAGTGGTGTGAGGGGCAATTAGCAAGCTCTGGTGTAGGGACAAAGGACCAGTAGGGCATAAATAATGCAATCTACACCATCTCTCTGGGCCTGTGCTGGAAACAGCCGGCTGCAGCCTTGTGAGTGGAGCCCAAGCTGGGATTCTGGGCCTGGCATGTGAGCTGTGTGATCTTGCAGAGTTCTGAGCCAGGGAGCTCAGGTGTTCCTGTGTAGACTGAGGCTGTGTGGAACATGGGGCATGCTCCGTGAGTGAGAGGGCTCCCAGGCCGTGCTGCGGGTGGCATTTAGGTTCCACGCCCCTTCCTCCCCCTGCCCCTTGGAGACAAGGGCCTTTGGCCTGAGATGGCCCTCCCTGCCCTGCTGCATTATACCAGGCGCTGGTGACTCACTTGGCACCGTGACCGTGCGTTGTACAGCAGGGGCTGGACTGTGTCACCTGGAGTTACCTGTCATTCCCTTGACACTGTCAGTACAGTTCCCATGTGCTCTGACCTCCAGGCCTCCTCCATGTGCTGGCCACTGGGACAGCTATTCTGCCCTGGTGTACCTGGCCACACCTGCCCAGCCTCTGAGAGCTGTCTAAGTGGCTCAGTCAGCTGTCACCCAGCATGTGAACATCATAAACCAATAAAGCCAGAACCAGCTTTGCCCGGACACTTCTGTATTTCCTGGGCTTCTCGCTGCTCCCCCAGGGCTACTGTCTTGGACTCTGCCTGGGCACCCACGCTGCTGCCCTTTGCCTTCGCCGCGCCCCCACCTGCTGCTTGGCTGACTGTGCCGTGTGGAATGTGCGCTTTGCCGGTACTGCCTGGGCGGCAGGTCCTGTGCCCGCCATGTCTTCCTCTCATCCTGTCCGTGACTCTACCCCACTAGGCCATAGGCTTTGCAGTCTCTGCCACCTTTCTGGACCTAGTGTGTGCCCCCGTCTGCTTTCTGGTCTCATTAAAGCGTCCTCTTTCCCTGGCCCTGGCCCTGGCCCTGGCCCTGGGGCTACTAGACACCTGCACCGTTACCTGCGGCTGCATGACGGCGCGGTGGCTCTGGGGCTGAGTCCTTGGCTCCAGCCAGCCCACGTGCCTGGCAGGGTTGGTGCTGCCCATGCTTGCCCCTCTCCTTTTCAGACATTCTTCCCCGGCTGCTGAAAGCTGCACCTCCTCATTCCCTGGAGCTCCTGCAACCACTCTGCCCCCTGTACCTGTGGCCGCAGATCCCTGTCCCCATGTACCCTTTGATGTACCCATTGGTGTCTTCAGGGTGCCCTGATCTGTGCCTGCGGGCTGCCCCTAGGACCTCACCAGGGCTGTGGATGTGACCAGCACCACTCAGGCCTTGGCCGAGACCGGCCTGCGGGACTCCTGGCTGTTGCCTGCCTGTGTGGAAGGCAACCTCTGATACCTGGCATGGTGCAGGAGAAGAGCCTCTTAGGGACAGGCGGGCAGGCTCTCAGAGAGCAGGCTGTCAGTGAGGTTGTTTGTGTGTGCTTGGGCTGTACATGTGGCTCCAGCAGGGCAGGAACAAAGAGGGACGAGCCCATTGTCACCCCAGCCCCTGGAGGGGCCCTAAGCCCCTCGTGAAGGCACCCCATCCCCCGTGCACCAGGCTGAGCCTTAAACGCTGCCTATGGTGCCCTTGTGGTGGGTGCCAGGCTCCACAGCCCTGCTGCCCATGTCGGGCTGTCCAAGCACCTGGCCCTCACCCTTTTTCCTGTGGCCTCTTCTGGCCTGCTGCCTCGAGACCTCCTGGATATCGCAGGGTTCTGCTGGGCAGAGCTGCTCTGTGTCTTTACTCTGGTGCTAACGTGACCCTTCCACCGAGACCCCAAAGCCCATCATCCCTTGCTAACACGGTCCAGAGCTCCTCATGGGCTGCAGCGCCCGCTCCTCCCCCTGGCTGAGACCGTGGGAGCCTTTGCAGTCCCTCACCACCATGCCCACGGTTGTCGTCGATGTAGGAAGCCCGTCCGCCTCTCAGCAGGCCTGCTCTGCCCTCACTGCTCCCACCCACGCTGTGAAGTCGGATCCGGGGTGCTGCCTGAGCCTCCCCAACCAGGCTGTGCCAGAGTGTCTGCCTGGCTGTCACTGGCACTTTCACCTGTGGCCCTGAGAAGGCCTCTCTGAGCCCTTATTTGAGTGCTGGGGCTGTAGTTAGGGGACCTGCACACACATTGTTCTCCAGGGCGGTTTGTGCAGGCAGCTGGGGTCGCCACCTGCCTGGAGGACGGCGCCACCAGGGCAGGGCTCTGTCAGGTACTCTTCTGGGACTTTGTGGCAGCACGAGTGACAGGCTGCTGTGCTCAGGCTGGGCATAAGGGCGAAGGGACCACTCCAGGAGCCTGAGAACTCATGCTGTTGATGCAGTCTCCCGTCAGACGTGTGATCTGTGGTGGCTTTCCTCTGTGGCCACCTGTTTCTCTACAGATGACCTACTCCCTTTTGCTAGCATGGGAGCAGTACGACACTTTCTGTTCTGATGAAGTCTTTTTTTTTTTTTTTTTTTTTTGTCTTTCTGAGCCTGGGTCTCGCTGTGCAGTTCAAGCTGGCCTTGTGCTCACTTTTGTAGCCCAGGCCGGTCTCAAACTTGCACTGATCCTCCTGCCTCAGCCTCCCAAGTGCTGGGATTACAGGCGTGCGCCACCATGCCCAGATTCTGATGAATCTTACTTAGCTTTTTTCCCCCTGGAAGCAGGGTATTCCTGGCTGGCCTTGGACTTACTGTGTGCTTCAGGCCAGCCTTGAACACGGAGGTCTTCCTGCATCGGTCTCCCGTGTGATGGGACAGCAGGCTCGTGCTGGGTACCCACTTGTGGCGTATTTAAGAAGCCATGGTCTCCCCGTGGTCATGACGTCTGTGTGTTCTTCTAAGAGCTTCACAGCGCTAGCTCTTACGTGTCTCTGGCCTGTTTCCCATTAACGTGTGTGAGGAGGGCCTGGCGCCATCGTTTGACGGTTACCCCCAGTTGTCCTAGCACCATCTCTTGAGAGCCGTTTTTATTCAGATCAAAAATGAAAATGACCACAGAACAAGGGTTTGTTCTGGGCTCTCGGTTCTTTCTCCTTGACCTGTGCATCATGGAGCTGGGACTCGGTGGCCATATAGTAAGTTTGGAAATTAGGTGGTGTGAACAAAGCTCTCCTCTGGGCTTTCTTGTTTGTTTAAATCACGAGCAGTGTGACTGGGCTGTTTCTTACACTTGTGTAGGACTCTTTAGACCAGCCTGTTAATTTCTGCTGCAGACAATGTTGGATGTGTGCGTAAATTTTAGGGAGATGCCACTAGCAGCATCCATCTTTAACAACATTAGTCCGGCTCACGAACGAACGTTAGGTCTGCGCCCAGCGGCTTCGCTGCTCTGTCCCTTCCTTCTTCCAGGTTTGTAGCTTTCCGTGTTGTGCTGTGCTGTTGGTAGGTTGTCTGCAACTAGAGGGGGCTCCGCTTCCGCCTTCTCGACCCTTCTCGACGGGGCTTCCCCTCTGTCCTCCTCCCGCTGCGCCCTCCCGCCCTCTGCTCTCCCTCCTCTCCCTGCCCTCCTTCCCTTCTTCCCTTGCCTTAGTGCTCTGGCTGGAGCCCCCTGTTTGCCGCTGAGGAGGTGTGGCGAGAGCGGACGGACGCTGGACGCCGGTGGCTCCTGCTCACTGCTTTTGGTGGCTGTCAGCTGTGATGTCCAGACAATGTGACCTGTGTAGGGGCTGCAAAGTTTCATTTCTGGTGTTCTGTCGTCTCTTTTCCCGTGGGAGAGTCTTGCACCCGTCAAGTGCTTTCTCTGCATCTGTTCAGTCTCTACAGAGACTACATACACACTCAAAGGCATGTATATAGTCGCACCTTTTTGTCCTTTATTTCAGTACAGTGCAGTCCATGTCTTTCTCGATTATTTATTATTTTTTCATACTATTTTTTCCAGAACTTCTGTCCAGTGAGAAATAGCCCTTTTTTGTAAAGAAGTGGAGGCTTCTGGGTAGGATTCCCTTCTGGTTACAAACTGTTCATGATGGAGGCAAAGCTCTGTTCTTGTTTTCTTTGGAAAATGAACCCAGAGCACTGCCTGCTTCATGGTGGGTGCATGTCCCTGGGAGGAGGGTGCTGTGAGCCGTTCCCTCATAGGCCGACTGCTGTCCCTGCTGGGACCGCCCGCCCTGCTGCGTCTGGAGAGACCCTTGCCCCGGGGGCCATAGTGTGGGCTCTCCCAGCCTCCCTCCTCCTGTTGCCAGACCCACCTCGAGTTTCTGCTGCTGGCCTGCTCCATCCTCCCCTCCCTCAGCCCTCCTCCTGCCTGGCTCCATGCCCCACACCCCCTCTCTTTATCCTCCTATTCCCACTGCTGCCCTTTTTCCTGAGAATCCTTTGTCTCTGCCCTGACCCTGCTTGCCCTGTGAGAGGCCCTGATAGCTCCTGAAGCTGCTGTCTCCCTGTCCCCTGTCGCCTGGGGTTTCACCACTCCAGACCCTGGGGGTCCCACCCAGGAGCTGCTGCCCGCAGCCTTGGCTGTGGCTTGGTCTTCGGTCCCTCCCCTCTCCCTCCTCATTTCTTCCTGCAGCCTCTTGGACCTTTGTAGTCCTACCAGCTCCCAGGAGGGTTAGTGCTTTGACCTCGGGGGCTCTTGATGCACAGACTCAGCTGCCTTCGGGTTAGTGGGAGGCCAGCTTTTAGCTTTAAAGGATTTTTTACTTCGTTAGGAATAAAGCATCCTGATCGCAATAGTGTCTTATTTTGAACATGAGTTCTGCTGTGGCCTTCTGTGGTAGCCTCTGGAGGTGGTGGCTTAGGATAGGCAGGGTCACTCGGACCAGCCAAACCTCTGACCAGCTGCCTTGGCCTGCACCTCTCTCAGGTGCCCCAGGCCCTGCACTGGCTTAGATTTGGGGCCTTAAAACTGAGATTGGAGTTTTAGGAATGACCTTTCAATGTGTGTGCAGTTATAAAAATAAAGATTTGCTTTTGGTTATTCTTGCAAAAGAAAATGACCTTTCAGGTCTGCCATGGGGTCCGATGTGCTTCTCGGAGTGCTGGCTCCCAGCTGCCATAGGTGTCTGCGCCGCCGTGCCCTTTTTCCTCCCCGGAGGGTAGAGAAGGCACTGTCACACTGACGTCTGTCAATCAGGGCAGGTGTGGGCCTGCTGGAAATGACCTGCTGTGGGAGGAAGACTTGCAGATGTTCCCCTAGGGCCATCTGCTGGCTGAGGCCCGCGGTCTGGAACAGGCCACATTTCTGGGGCTGGTTCTGTGGCTCCTCTGCTGATGCACAGATGCATGCTTTTGGGTCGCGGCTTCAGAATATTGCCAGCCTTAGTATTTCCTCCGTATCATGAAGTAACTTTTCTCCATTTGTTAGGATTACCTTAATTTGATTTTTTTTTTTTTTTTTTGGCAGGACCAGGGATTGAACTCAGGACCCTGCGCTTCCCAGGCAAGGACTTATTCTACTGAGCCATCTCCCTTTAAGTTCCTAAAGGGATGCTGCACACTGATTGAAATTGAAGATTCCTGTGTACATTTTTACCTAACTTAAGGTAGCATTTTAGTACTTAATATTTAAATTCATTCTTTAAGTTAAGCATGGGAGGTATTGAATTATAAAGCTTACACTTTTTAAAAGATCAAGTGGTTTTTGCCAGGAGTAGTGGTACCCATCCATAACCCCAGCCCTCCGGGAGACTGAGGCTGGAGGATGGTAAGCTGGAGCCCAAACTAAGCTGCTTAGTGACTTCAGAAGAGCCTGTCTCAAAATCAAAATCAAAAGGCTGGGGATGTAGCTTGGTGAAACCACTCAGCCCAAGCAAAGCAGAGCAAAATGGCCTGAGGACCGTATCTGCATTATCTCTGGCATTAGCTCCACATGTTTAGTGAGGACAGCAGGGGTCCCGGAATGCTCCGGAGAGGCTGACCGTCTGCCCCGCTGTCCGGTTCCTGGAAGTGCCCTTCAAACCCGCTCCCCCAACCCGTGCGCTCAGGTTCTGGGTCAGCGTCTGCCGTCCCGTTTTCTTCTTGTGCTACTGTCGCTCTCAGACCTCTGCTCTGGTTTGCATGGGCATCACTGGGAGGAAACCCTGCCTGCTGCCTGCGTGGATGCCGTCAGGAGGGTCCAGGCCCCTTGCCTCCTCCCTGGGGATCCTGCTGCCACCGATCGCTCCCTCTTGCATCTGAGTGTCTGACTCAGGTCTCCTGCTTCTAGTTGCAGGGGACAGTGAGGGCTACCCCCTGACTGCCTTTTCTATTTCAAGGGAGAATTTTTGTCTTTATGTACAGGAAGCGTGAATACACACAGCCCCGCTCATGCCCGCTGCTGACGTTTCCTTTTGTGGGCTGGTGAGGGAGCACGGGCTTGGGGCCAGGGCACTGCCTGCTGGTGGGGCAGATCTCACCATTGCTGTCATGGCCCTGATGGCATCGCCAGCCTGCTCGAGCCCCTGTCCATCTGCCCGGCCGTGTGAAGGCCAGGGCAGTCCAGATCCTCATGGGCTCTGTCTTTTATAACTCAGTAGAGACCCTGTGCTGTCCGCTCCATGTGAAGGTGGCCCTGACCCTGTTCTGAGGTCAGGTGTCCACTGGTAGGGACACCCGCTGCCTCATCCCTGCCCCCAGCTGGCCGAGCTCTGCTGCCCTGCGTCTGCTCTGGCCCTGTTCTCTTAGATGGCCTGAGCAGCCGAGTGCATGCGGTCCCAGGCTGCAAGGCTTGCAAAGGCCTGCAGTGGACTCTGGGCCCTGTTGCTGGCTCATGCATTGGCCATGCTGTGTCTCAAGGCTGGGAACTGAGAGACTGCGGTCCTCTGTCCTTGCAGCTGTGAAGGACAGTGGAGGTCCAGCCACATCGCTCCCCTCCCGGGCACTGTCCTGGGGCTGCCCAGGTGGGGGTGGCTTCCAGACCTTCCCCTCCTCACTCTCTCCTCTCTGCTGCCCAGCAGCACCCATGACTCATTAGCCAGCTGTGCGACTAGAAGCCACCTGTGCCCTGTGATACGGCCATGCAGTGCATGCCCAGCTCTCGCGTGAAGACAGTTACAGATGCTGCCGGGGGCAGACAATCTGAGGGCGAGTGAAGGTAAATGTCCTGCTCCAGAAGGGCTGCCGGGGCCCGACGTCAGCCCCGTGCCGGACTCCAGGGGCTATGCCAGGTGTGCCCTGGACCCTGTGCTGGTCTAGAGCACTGGGCCTCGTGGTCGTCCCTCAGCCGGGGTAGGCAGCTGGTCAACAGTGTAGATCCCTGGCTCCCGTGGGCAGCATTCTGTGTCACAGACCTCCCAGAGGCTCAGCTGCTGTGGGCAGGCTGGAGCGTGGTAGTCCCCTGGGGCTTGCCCAGGAAGGGCCTTCTGCTCCCTGCTTATGCCTGGATAGATTCTGCTCTGATTGGATGAAGCTACAAGAGTCAAGCTGTTGGGAGCTGGGAGATAGCTCAGTAGAATAAGTGCTTGCCTGGCAAGCACAACGGCCTGAGTTTGATCCCTAGTTACACACACACACACACACACACACACACACACACGCACACACACAGAGTCAAGCTCTAGGAAGAAATAACTATGTTATTTCCATCATGTGCAGAGGTAGCAAGAGCTGAGGTGCACACGGGCCCCCTGCATATTTCTCTGTGGCTTGCGGGCACAGGTGCCCAGACCTGCAGGGCTGAGGACTGTGGCCTGGTGGAGATGCTATCCGTGGCTGCTGAGGCCTCAGGGCTCCTGGCTAGCCCTGAACTCAGGCTTGCCGTTGCCACCCGCTGGCTTGCAGCGGCTCAGTGTGGCCTTTTCTGCGCTCCTACAGTGAAGCCGGCTGTCCTTTCCTGAACAATGGCTGTTTCATGAGTTCTGCTTCTTCCGGGCTGCACCCCGCACAATGGCCCTTCTCTGCCATGCGTTCAGGCGACAGGCCGTATGGACGCAGTCTGGGCGCTGTTGTATGTTTACAGTTGGTGCCGTGCAATAACCAAGCTGGGCTTCCGTCAGCCAAGTGAGGACTGGGAGCAGAACAGAGAAGGAGGAGGGTGCTGGGAGCAGAGGAGGAGGCTGAGGACCCTGGCGGTGGGCGAGGGGGCCCTGCAGAGGAGCTGGATCTTCTGTCTAGGTCCCCTCCATGGCACCTGGCCTTCCTCCTGGGCTCGAGGTAGAAAGGGGGAGGGAGAGACAGGCAGAGCCAGAGCCATGTTGTGGTGGCTGCCGCCTCCCTGGCCCCGGCTCAGGGTTGGCCCCTTTCCCGAGGACCTTGCTGAGACAAGCCACATGGACCTCACCTGACCCATCCTGCAGGTGGAGCAGGTCTCGGCTGGCCAAGGGCAGAGGTGGCTGTGAAAATGCAGGCCTAGGCCCTCTGCTCTCTGTGCCTGGCTGCCCGTAGAACCTGCGCCGCCCGAGGCCACCTTGTGCTGGTGCAGGAGCTGTCTGGCTGTCTTTCGGTGGCATTTCTCGCGCTCCCACTGTCCTGCGATAGAATCCTCCTGTTCCGGGAGGCCACTTTCCTGCAGTCTTCGGTGTGGGAAGTGTCTGTGTGACGCGTGGCCGCGTGTGCTGCAGAGCTGTCCGTGGCAGCTCCTCGTGAGCCAGTGCCGCACCCACAGGTGCAGATGTGACCTGGAGCGTGTGGCCTGGAGCGGCCGGCCTCTGGGCTGCAGGGAGGCATGAGGACGGGAGGCGTCTCCCGGTGCCGTGGCTCTGTGTGTCTGGTGTTCATGCTCAGAGGCCTGGTCGGGGTGAGAAGCAGGAATGCTGGGGAGCCGCCCTCTGGGGAACCCTGAACTCTGCGTGAGAGCCTGAGGGGCTGCCCTGCCTGAGAGCCAGGGAAGCGTCCTCTGGGCAGCTGCCTGGCCTTGGGGTCCTGGTGCCACGCTGTGAGCAGAAGCACCAGGCTCCTGCATGCTGGCTGTGGTGGAGAGCTCCTTCTACTTGCGGGCTTGTTATGGTGGTTATTTGTACAGATGGCCGTGACCCCTTCACCACCGACTGAAAATTTCTGTGGGGTAGGAATTCGGTGCATGTCGGAAAATAAAAATAGCTTGGTCATTTTATTCACTTATGCAGATGCTGCGTCAGCGAGAGGCAGGTCCGTGCTCCTTTTGTGGATACTCATGGCCACACTGGTCTCAACATTTGTTGGCAGATCAGCCATGTCTGTGTGGAGCTCTGGCCAGTGTGTCTGCCACACGCTGCATCCTAGCCTCTGAAGAACAAGTGTGTGTGCTTCTCCCCCCTCAGCCATGTAAGGGCTGGGATGGCAGCCGCGCGCCACCACGCCTGCTGCAGGGCATAGACTTCTTTTTCTTTTCTCTCTCTGTCTCTCTCTCTTCTTCTTCTCCTCCTCCTCCTCCTCTTCCTCCTCCTC
>PVJA010014392.1:0-47379 GCA_004027025.1 Myocastor coypus
AACTCATGTTCTACAATTACCATTCTTCACACCTTATAACAGAACACATGCTACTTCCTATCTTATAGAAATTAAGTGGGCTTTAAACTTTTTCATTCCATAAATTTTAATTATTAAGTCATTTGTACTTTTCTAATTGGCTAACAGCTATGCACTGCCTGCTAAATTTAAGACACTGTAGGGCTGGCCAGATGACTCAGCGGATTAAAGCACCTGTTTAGGCAGGTGCAGGGACGAGGCTCAGCCCTGAGGCATGCTGGGGTAGCAGCTGAGCCTGGGCACGGTGGTGCATGCCTGTAATCCCAGTGCTTCAGAGGCTGAAAACAGTATAATCAGTACGAGTACAATCCGTGTAGTGAGACCTGGTAGACCCTGTACGAAGTACATGAAAAAAAGACATTGTGTCAGGCATACTGAGCACAGACATAAATAAGGTTAATGTTTTCTTAAAGATGCCTCTTGTATAAGGACCTAAGTATGCCACATGTGATAAAGACAAAGATTATAATAATAAGTACAGAACTCAGATGTACATTTTAGTTACATTTACTGTATAATCATAATTACATAACTAGTGTTCAATGAGACAACCTTTTATCAGTGGTCACATCTATTCATTTATTTATCTTATTTTTTCCTGGAAAGGGGGGAAGGGTCTACAGGGTGTTCAGGCTCTCACTGCTAGATCGGACTCATAGTGATCTACCTGTTTACAGCCTCCCAAGAGCTGGGATTAAGGTGTGCACCACCATGCCCAGTCTAAATTGCTGTCTCAGTGCACCCTAGGAGTGGGGCCCCCATGGCCCCTTTACATTATTTACTTTAATTGTAGTGCTTCTGAAAGTTAGAAAATACATGATACTAACAATGACCATGTGACTCACACCCTCCTTGCATCACATAGCTGAGTTCATTTGAACTTTCTCATCAGAGTGTGCAGGCTTGAATTCCTACCCCATTATCACTTTATACCGCAAGAGCCACATCTGTACACAAGGATGGTGAGTGAAATCACCCTCGTAGGGTTAAGTGTGAGGACTGAATCAGTACTGTGCTTTGTGTAGACCCTTGCTTGTAGGAAAAGTTGAACAAATGCTTGCTAGTATTATTGCCCCAGCAAAAGCAATACAAATAAATGAAGCAACTGAGTGATCCAAAGATGGCAAATATTACGTGGAATAAAATAGTTATGAGAGCTGAACCTTTTATTTCCCCTAATAAAGTATAGAATGACTGATACAGGGACAGGACAAAGTGGGTGGGGGAAGCATATATTATAAAGAAAAATGAATGAGGTATTCAATGACAACACCAGCATGGAATTAGACTGCAATTTACCCTTTGTGCTTTCTACTATTCAGATAACAGAAAGAATTGACATTAAAAATGTAGATAGCAGAGATGCACAAGAAGAGAACCAATTTTCTTTTTAATATTTTAACTTTTCAATATTCCAGAACTACTGTTCTCATTTTTTAATTTTATATTTAATTGGTCAACAAAATTATTTATACTTACTGGATACTATTGTTTCAAATATATACAGAGTCTGCCAAAATATGTAAACAGCAGACAAAGAGCAGTTTGTAGATGCTCCACTGCACCTAGAGTCTTTAAGATTTTTCAAGCCTTTCATGATCCTGGTTTCCATTCACTGATACTTTTTCATGACCTCTGACCCTCAACCTGTTTTTCTGCTTAAGTGATTATTCCCTCGGAGTCTTACAAAGGAGCTACATGTTTTTCTCTGTATTGTGTTTCTTCAGACATTTAATTTCCCCAAACTAAACATCTTCTGAACTTTCCACTATTTGCCAAAGTCCAAACTGTTTGAAGAAATAAAACTAATTGTACCAATAAAGCTTATTGGGTTACATTCCATACCACTTTCTCAAACATTGACTCATACTATGATTTTGGTAACCTAAAAAAGTCTTTATAATCATTCATAAATACAAAAGCATTATTCTTTGTTATATTTGACTTTCCAAGTAAGTTTTTATTTCCATTTGTAGGCAACAAATCTAATTTCAAATATCTATTAAATAACTTAAAGTATCCTGAAATTTCCATCATTGAGTCAGATTTCCTTTTGCAGATGATTTCTCAAACCCAATAGTAGGACAGCAACAACAGAATATGTCACCATTTTGGTTGTATAGTGTATGGTCTGACATTAAAGCCACACAATATAATACTTAAGAATAGGTAGAACTTTCAGAATTTGTAGTCTCTTAGAGCACTGGCAATGTCCTTAGGCTCTTTTGTTTTATCTCTTGTGTATAATAAAATCATATTTTTAGGATTCATTCCTATTGTTCATATGATACAATTCAGACCAACAATGGTTGACTGCAGGTTGAATAGGTGATCATTTTTTCCGATTGAATTGGAAAACGGAATTAGAATTTAATTTCAAAAAGTGTTTTTAATGTCTATGATTTGCTTCATATAGAATTAATAACACGAGTCATTCTGAAAATGTCCTTCTAATATGAAAATGAAAGATAAAATAGCAATTCTTAATGCAAACTTTTCCTGAAGATTTATGATATTTTATTATCTTCTATAGGCGATGAAAGAAAGCTTATCTATGCAAACTTAGGAGAATGTGCTGCTTCCTCTGAGAAGTCACCAATTCTGTAACCTCTAAGCCTCACACCAAACCAACAATGTACTATGTTTGTGGGATTTAAAAAAAAAAAGATTCTTCTTGCAAGGTTACACTAGAAATCTTTCTTTCTCATTTCAAAGTATAAATACCTAGCCTGGAAAATTGCTATAGAGGTGAAACAGCACGACCTTTGTTTATGAGGAAAAAGACCAATGTATCATCTTATTGCCTTGCCTTAGGCCAAACATGCTCATATGTTGAAAGGAGAAATCTCCTTCTTACCTAAAAAATGTACACCACTGTACATGTGCCCTTTTCAATACCCCTGGGTGAGAGCAGCCTCCTCAGGTTCAGACAGACTATTTTCACTCAATTGTTTCCCATTATTTTTATGTTTTTCACAAGGACAAAACCTTATGTATAATATGACAATGTATTGCAACATTCTTTCCTTACGTTTTGCATGATTCGCTTTTAGTTCTCCATATACCATCTGTACCTTGATAGCATCCTAATGTTTCCCCAAACTTCAGAAGGACTGCCACTCTTTTGAAAAGGAAATCATTGGTTTGCACTGAAGTGTAGGATCTCAAGGACAGAATCATTCCAGTGGAAATATTTTAGGAAGCAAGTTTGGAAATTTCCCTGCCAGGAATGATTCTAATCAAGGATGGCTCCATAGTGGCTTTTTCTCTCTAAGACCTACAGGAGGGCTTGTCATTTATTTACATTAGGAAAATGATTACTTGTATGTAGGAAAGTTGAAATATGAACTTACTTCTTTAGCAAGTTCATATTTCATATTAATATTAAAATTTATACTGTTCTCTTGCAGGGTTTAATAAGAGCTTTATGATTAATACAACAAGGATAGAAGTTGTAAACAATATTTATCAATTAAATTGAACCAATTTATTATGAAAATTTCAACGACCTCTTTCCTTCCAAGGAAAACAGCTTCATAAAGTTTGGTGCTGAGCACAGCAAGTCGTTTCTCCCACTTCCTGTTTTAAGTGCATAGAACATGTTAGATCATTCCTAGCAGAGCCAGGAAGAACATATAATTCATACACTGGGAGGCAAATTCATGCTCTACAGAGCTCAGTGTTTAAATTTCAACAATTGATGAAATCCGAAGAAAACTAAAGACCCTGGAAAACTGCAAAGGCAGTTTCTCCTACTGAAGGTGTTAAGAAGGCTTGACTAATAAGACAGGTCAAACATTTAAACCAGACATCAATTAATGACAAAAAGTTAAAGTTTTTCCTCCATGAAGAAAGCACAATGGGGAAGCAATAGTGGTGGTTTTAAGAACACACCAAAGTTCTTGAAGCCAAAAGTTGCTGAAGAAAGTGAAAAAAGAAAGCATTCAATTTCTCCATCCCAAGATTTTATGAATCAATGAAGCGTGTGATAAGTAATTCACCATCCTCAAAAAATTAAATCAACATTTATTTACATTCATGTGCGTGTCCTATATAAACACAAACCAAAACAGTTAGTTGCACTTAGCTGAACTTCCTTTGTACTCAAGCTTCCTTTGTTCTGATCTTAAAATCAAAGAAATGTCATTGTTCAGTCTGTCAATGAAATAATAATCAGAGGTAGGGATTCAAAAGTGTTAGAGGAAAAAACAGTAGAAGCCAAGCCTTTTGTGCCTCCTATTCCTCTGTCATAAGGGCTGTAGGATTCATGCAAAGGTGCCCGTTGTTTCTCTACCCAATTGACAGAAAATGCTAACTGTGCTAGCAGTAGAATAAAGATATCAATATATTTCCCTGTGGTATAAGATTGACATCTTATTAATATAGATCTTTTTCAAAGACCAAGACAAAATATTGATATTACTAAATTGTGTTTGGATAACTCTTCAGTGAAAGATATATATTACTTATGTAACAGAGTACACAAATGTATTTCAAAACTGCTTGCATTGGAATTCACTTTCTTGTAAAGATTTAATTGTGTGAAAAAGGCTTAGAAAGAAATCCCCAACAAATTCCCTCTAAGTGTCATAAAAATCAACAAAAGTTAAATAAAAGATGAGTCTGCAAAGACAGAGAGAATACATTCCATTGCCACTTACTGCTGCTCCCTTAGTGTACAGAGGATGATGTTTAATTGCATCACCACACAAAAAAAATGTAATAGCCTTCTGAGTTCTTTTGGGGTGCAAGGGAATTCTCTTGAGGATATTAAAAACAAGCAAAGTTAAAAAGAAGAAGAAAAGAAAAAAAAATTCTAATTCATTCTTTATGCCATTGGTACTTCAGGTCATTGACTATTCTTTAAGACCTTATAGTAATAACAACTCATAAAAACCTTTATAAACACTTAAAATGGATTGTTCATAACTTGATAGCTAATATTACCATATTCAAAAATATTAAATGACTACAATTAAACATCAAATTCCTGAACATTCGCTTTGTCTTAAAATTTGTGAGTGGGTGAAATAGGCAAGATTTATAAAGTCCATTGTTTAATGTGTATTACATTTTAGAACTTAGGAGTCCAAGTCCTTATAATGCAAAATCAATGAAGTGACCTCTGTGTGTTGGAATGAAAACTACCTCATCCATTTATCCTATTGCTCTGCAAAGGCAGATCATATCTTTGTAGGAGATATAATATTTTATATGCTTCAAATATTGTATAAAATTATTTAATGATAAATTACTTTCCACTTCTGCAATCTTCACATAGAAAAAAAAAGTTGTGGATACTTCATATTGTTCTGAAGGAAATTAAGAAAAATATTATAAAAAAGATAGAAGACAGGGCTGATGAGATAGCTCAGTACACTAAATGCCCATAGGGACTGGGGTTCAATCGTGGCACCACATTCTATGCTGACTCTCCCCAACCCCAGTCCTTGGGTTCATTAAGCCAGCCACCAAGACCAGGCGCGGTAGCACATACCTGTAACTCCACTGCTGGGGAGACTAAAAACTGGAGATTCAGTAGGAGTTGGAGCTGTGTAGTAATACTCTGCAACAAATACATAATAAATAAATAAATAAATAAATAAATGGCAAAAGAGTCTAGTGTCTTCTAAATTATATAAACCTAAATATGGTTACAAGATTGCTTTGAGTCTATATAATACTAGAATTTGTTTTGATAAAAATTACAAAAACACAAAACCACTAGCAAGGCATGATTCGTTGGTGTGAAACACATGAACAGTGCTATGTGTAAGATATAACAAATGCAATTTAATTTGCATTTAAATTAGTGGCTGCTTGAAACTCTGGAGTCACTCCTGTCAGTTTGGGGCTGCAGGTTGTAGATTACAAATTTGAACTTTGGTTTTCCCTCACACTCCGTGCACATGGAAGATGTTTATTGCAATGGTTCCTTAGCAGTTCATGATACTAAGATTACAAGTGGACTCTCACTGGCCACCATAAATGGTTTGCAAATGGGCTTTCCTTTATGCCCCTCTTCCTTCTTTTTAGAGTTTGTGTAAACTACTGCTTCCTCTTTGACACTTCTTTCTCTGCTGGATTAGAGGTCTCCCTCCCACTCCTGTCTGTCTTCTACCCCTGCTTTCATCCCCTCTGCCTTACTTGTAATCCTGGTGATCTCAGGACTCAGTAGACAGCCTTCTTCTTTCTGTCTACCATCACTGGGTAGGCAATGTAAAATCATATTTTTCATGGAGCAGAATACATTAGGCTTGTGCCTTTATTCAGGAGATCAACATTTACTGGATCTACAGAGGTTTTATCTACATTCAGCGAGAAGTCAGTTGAAGTTCAGCTAAGTGTAAGGATGGTTGATAAAATGCCCTCTCACAAGAGAGGAAGGATTCCTGTATTTTATTTATTTATTTTTATTTTTATTTTTCCTGCATTTAGGACAGGGTACATAGGTGTCACTATGTAGATCGGACTCATAGTGATTCTCCTGTTTTCAGCCTTCCAAGGTCTGGGATTGTAGGTGTGTGCCACCATGTCCAGTCTCAATCACTGTCTCAGCATGCCTGATAGGCAGGACTGGCACAACACACTGGAAATCGAACCCTGGCTGCTGTGTTGTGCCTAAGAAGACATTTTAGTCCCCTGAGCTACCAGGCTCACCCTATGTTTCCTGTGTTTTAGTACCATTGTTTTGGCTATTTGAGTAGATCAAGAAGGTAGTAGGAAAAGTTAGTGGTTAAAATCTATTTAAAAGGAATTGGAAAAAAAAAAAAAAGAATTTGTGAAGAATAGTTGCAAATTCAAAGGTGTGCGAGGGACTTGGTACAACATTATTTACCCTTGCTGTTCCTTTCAATTGAATTAACATAATCCTGATAAATATTAATACTTTTTCTTCCATCATATTCGTATTAGCCGCTGGGCATGGCGGCTCACGCCTGTAATCCCAGCACTTGGGAGGCTGAGGCAGGAGGATTGGTGCGAGTTCAAGACCAGCCTGGGCTACAAAAGTGAGCTCAAGGCCAGCCTTAACTGCATAATGAGACGCTGTCTCAAAAAGACAAAAAAAATTTGTATTAGCCTATTTGAGTTTGTAATTGTTTACTTGAATAGTAGAATATTGCTATTTGTAGCCAGTGATATAGCTCAACAACACAGCACCTGCCTGGCAAGTATGAGAGCCTGAGTTTGATTCCAGGTAACCAACTCCAAAAAAAAAAAAAAAAAAAAAAAAAAAAAAAAAAAAAAAAAAAAAAAAAAAAAAAAAAAAAAAAAAAAAAAAAAAAAAAAAAAAAAAAAAAAAAAAAAAAAAAAAAAAAAAAAAAAAAAAAAAAAAAAAAAGAAAAGAAAAGAAAAAAGGAAAAGAAAGAAAAGTAAAAATAACTAAAGCATTTCCTCCTGGTATAGTGGCACACATCTGTCATCCCAGCACTCGGTAGACAGAACCAAGAGGATGGCCACAAGTTCAAGGGCAGCCTGGACTACACAGTGAGCTCAGGCATAGCCTGAATTTACAGTGGAAGCCTGTCTCAAAAAACAAGCAATAAAACTTACGTAGAAATTCTCATTTTCTAGTGAACCTCAATATGTGATGTATTATAAATAAATGATAAGTTTAGCTCAGAGATGTTTTTAAATCATCTTGGAAATGAGTTCTTTTATCTATAATGATAACTATGCAAAATTGATACATATTTATATATGTCCTGAGCCCTGGAAAAGCCTAACAGTGCATAGATGGAGAAGTCATATTGTAGGGGATCAGCTAAAATAGGAAGTGAGACAGGGTGGGCCAGTACCTGTAGATATTTTAAGAAGCCTGGCAGAGGAAGAAGGGGAAAAATAGGGAGGCAATTTAAGGAATCAAATGGAATTAACTTTTCAGGGGTATATCCATGATAAGGAAAACTAAAAAAATAATAATATTGCTTGTGTTCTCTTATGTGAGGAATACCAAAGGAGAAATGAGCACAAAGTTGGCAGGCAGACTGTGAGAGGCGAGAAATCAGATTGTGGAAGAGAGGAGGAGAGGAAAAGCAGAGTAGTACGCATGAAGATAGTCAGAATAGTCAACAAAATGCTGAAGCGAAGTTCATTATTCTGCACCACTGAATGCACTAAGTTGATGAGTGAAACACTCTTGGCGTCATGGTGGCTGGAGAAGACAATGAAGTGATGAGAGCTGGGACCCAGACCAAGCACGAAGCAACCTGGGTCCGTCGAGCTTCATCTTCTCAGGGGGCAGAAAGTAAAATCAAGCAGCAGTGAGAGCTTGCATATGGTGGTGCCTGCCCTAGCTCCGAGGGCCTGAGGCAGGAGGTCCAAGCCCAAGCCAAGCCTCAACAATTTAGGAGAAATTATCTCTGAACACAATAAACTACAAAAACAGTACAGAGTGAAGGGGAAAAGAAGTGAACCTTTGGGAAACTGAACAGAATGGAGATTAGCGACAGATGTCCTTAAGAGTTCTCATGGGAATCTCAGTCGCTTCAGCTGCACATTTACTGCCAGGTCCTGTTAAATGGGGATCTGGCTAGAGTCGACAGGAGGAAGCTTTGCATGATTTAGGAAAATTGTGTTCTAAGAGAATGAATAGTGTTTTAAGCAAGAGAATCTCCAATTTATAATGCTGTTTAGACAAGGTAATAGAAAATGATTGCTATCCTCTCAATTGATTTTTATATGTTTTTGTTTTCTTTTGTTTTTAATTTTGTGCAAGATCCAAAAGGTCTTAGATGTTAGTATACATCTACTTTGTTCTATTTTGTTGCGTAATGCAAGTATTTGAAGAAAGAGAGCAGAATTCGATGGTTGATATCTCTCACCAATCACAATGTCCAATCATTTCCCCACCAAACTTGTGTGTACACACATACACGCATTGATTTTTATTATTCTATCTTGGATTTTTTAAAAGAATCTAAGAGATCTCACCTATTAAATCTCCCTCTCTCTCCTCTCTCTTGCATTATACATATATATATATATATATATATATATATATATATATATGATACATATATATGTATACACATATATAGTCAGCTGCAACATATTGAAAGCATAATAGCTCACAGTACTATGTATGTAATAGATATTAAAATAAAGTTTGCCCAAAGTCATGAACAGCAGTTGTATTAGTTTTCCCATCACTGGGAGAAAATGTTTAACACCCACAACTTAAGGGAAGAGTGGTTTCATCTGCCTCGCAGTTTCCAGTGCTTTCAGTCCATGGTTAGCTGGCCCCAAGGCAGAAGCAGCATGTGGAAGGGTCTGGAGGAGGAAGGCTGCTCACCTTATGGAGGCTGGGGAGCGGAGGGAAGAGGGAGAGGCTCAGGGCAAGAACATGTCCTCTAGGTCTCCCCTCCAGTGACCTGCCCCTCCCTACCAGACCCTACCTCCTAAGTATACTTTCAACTATGAAATCTGTCAGGATACAATCTTCTTTGAAAAACCCCACCTCCAAACACTGGAGGCTTTGAGGGACAGCCTCAGAGCAAACCATAGCAGCAACATTCACAGAGAGAGGTACATTGTCAATTCATTACATAAATGCTACTGAAAAATATCACAGATAATTCTGAAAGAGCTCACATAAAACAAGCTCACTGATAACCAGGTACAAATATAGCGTAGAACAGTTTAGAGAGGTTGTGCAGTAGATATAAACTGTATGTCAGGTCTTTTCTGATGTCCTGAGACATGGAACTCTGCCCTAGTCACTAGAATGTAAAGGGAGGTCAGTAGACATCATTTATTGCATACTCATGATCACCCTGTAACGTCAAGAAATAAAGCAAACATAAAAGGGAAGGCTCTGGAGATCATATGTGTGCTCCATAGTCTTACCTCTATGTCCAGTCTCATAAGCTTGTGTACTGGTTACAAGCTTCTTTCTTCTACATTTTACTCTGCTGAGAATGTGGACTTGATAATTCAGTAACTGTCTCTGAAAGTAAGCCTATTATTATCTACTGTACAAAAAACTATAAGTAGAAATGAGCTAGCCTAGCCATCTTCTGCAAGTAAATAATGTAAGAAACAGAAGTAGTCAACATTTAAGGTAAACAAATACAACAGATATAGACGGGAAAGCTACAGTTTTCCAAGGTTAGCTAATTTCTATTTGCAATTCCTCTTTTTCAAACTTCAAGTCTATTTTACCTTTGTTTACCCTGGCATTTATGAAGTGTTCCTCTCCTTCTCCTTCTCTTTCTCCTTCTTTCTCTTTTCCTTCTCCTCCTCCTCTTCCTCATTCTTCTACTTAAAACAAAATCTTATTATGTAGTTCAGGCTAGGCTTGAGTAAAAGGTCTAGCTTAGAATTCATAGTGCTAGGATTTCAGGCAGACACCATTACACCTGGATGAAGCATTTTTGTTTTGCACTTACAATACATTATTTCTATTAATTTTACTTTAGATGGTTTCTTATACTTGTAGTCAAACAGTTCTGACTAATATGGGGAAACCAAAAATCTAGAATGGGAGAACCTTCTATCCAAACCAAGAAATGCATTTCATATTTCTCCACATGTTTATGTAAGGATATAAGCCAAAGTTCCAGAACTTTTGAACGTGGTACACATAGATAGAACCAATTATATTGGTAGACTATGAAGTAAGATTAATATATAATCCCAGTAAACATATGGCTACTGTATGAGAAGATTTACCTGCAAGATTTATACTTGGTGTTCTGGTTGCACACACATTTTCATGTTTATGTGAACATAGATACACAAGTAAGCAAGCACACACACACACACACACACACAGAGTCATTCTGATTTGAATTTACATCTTTTGGTATAAAAAATATGAATGGAAAGGGTCACTGGAAAGTTTTGAGGAGAGGCTCTAATTTCTTGATGATATAATCACCATTTATTTCTTCCACTAAGTGTCAGATTGTAGAGACACAGGCTCAGCAGGACTAAACACCAAAATAGGCTTCAAATGAATTTTCTGACATCTCTCTCCTTGGAGGCCATTAGGAGGACTGACAAATACTTACCTTCAGAAGACGTATTGAAAGCTTATGAACAGGCAGGGAAGTGGATGAAGCAGAGCTGAGACAGTATAAATACACTTAAGAATAAATTTTCATCATTCTTTAAAGTTTATAGATAGCATTTTTTCTATCAGATGCCCACCAGTATTAACATACTGTAAGTTTTTAAAAAATTCAGATAATAATTTTCCATTCTTCAGCATGACAAATTATTTTTGATCATGCAGTAATACCAAATGGAAAGAGAAGTAACATTTACTGAGAGCTTATTGCAAATTAATGCTAGACACTGTGTCAAATATTTTCCTTCACTGTATTTAACTTTGATGATAATCCATAAATTCTCATTTTTAATCTAATAAATAGACATAGACAGATTTGTGAAATCATATTTAGGTTAAGTAAATTGCCCACTCAACTAGTACACAATAGATTTGGGATTTAAAGCCAATTTCAGACTCCCTGCCAAGCTCTTGCCCTCTTAACTACTCTGCGATGGTGCCATCATTCACTGTCACATCTTTGAATAATTAGAATTCATGTTGGCCGAAATCTGTGCCATGTTGACCTCTATGTGAAGCAAGGTCCTGCAAACTTCTCCAGCTTCAACAAACTTAATGAGGTAGAACAAATCAGTTTATCCAGGTCATGTTCTACTCAAAATTCAGAGCATTTACTTTTGTTATCTTAGTTTTGTTTATGCTCTGCTGTTACTACCAAAACTATTTCTCATCTTCAGATAGTTTTCAGTCACAATAAAATCAGTCTTTGTGGGGCTATGCTATAAAAAAACAAAATGAGAGATAACATAAAGAAAAATTGCTTAAGGCATGGAGTATGTTCTGTTCCTTCTCTCTTATGTTCCAAGTTAGAATCCAGCATACAAAGATTTTAACCATGAGAAAATAATCTACTCTGGCTCAGAGTGTGCAGAAAAAACATATTCTGAAACACCTACTTTTTCTCTTATAAAATGTTTCTTGGAAATTCCAGCCTATAATTTCCAGACAGAATAAACTGCTGTAAAAATCAAAGGCAATCTAGTGGTTTTCATCTGAACAACACGTTCAATGTGCAAATTTCCTTCTTCAGGTTCATATGTAAGGAACTGAATATTCTGTATATTTCTTTCTTGCCACTCTGTACAGTACATACAACATCATGAATCTTCTCATTCTGGATGGAAAGATAATGTAGAGAGGTTTGTAACGAGGGCTCCAGTTAAAGACACTGCATACAGTTAAAAACTGGGCGTTATTCATGAGAATTTCATTTTTACTATGCAAACACTCAGTTGGGTGTTTATCAGCCTGTAAGGAAAAGAGACTAAAAATAAGGCAGAAATATTCAAGGTATATTTTTAATTCTCAGAGTGTTCCATTCCAGATTTCTAAAATCTGAATCAATACCGAGTTTTTTATCATAAGTCCAATAAAGTGTTTCCTGTTGATCAATTCATTTGGTTACCTTTGACACTGACTTGCTATTAGACCACTACTCCAGTCCTCTTTCCTAATGTGCATGATAAAATTCTCATATATTTACCATACTCAGAGATCTGACAGGTCATTTAAAAAACCATTTCTTACAATTGAGTGTTAAGACTTTTAACTCAGAGCATGAGGGTGTTACTTAAACCGTAGAATACTCAACAACTCATATGGTTCAGATAATAATAAATACAAGGTAAACAAAATAAAAGTTTGAGTATAGAACTTTTTAAATCATGCCTATGTTGACACTGGAAGAAGATACCTGCCAAATAAGGATTAAAAAGTCTGGTGAACATTCGTGGGAAGAGACTAGGTTTTCAAGTTAGATAAAAGCTGAAGCTAAAGGGAAGCAACATGTAAGAATCTCAAAATAGGAAGAGACATCCAGAAATGTAGTCAGTATTTTTTACTAAAAAAAATTAAAGAGAGTACAGAAAAATTACAAATGTTACAGAATTTCACTAAACATCACCTCTTGGCCTTTTGGCTAAGGTCAAGTGTGAATTTCACTAAACAAAATAATATGAATTTCATAGCATTTGTTGTATTGAATAGTATCTTTGAATCATTTATTCATATTACTAGGTATATGTATGTAGAATTAGAATAGGAAGGACAAAGGAAGAAGTGTATAAGAAATTAAGAAGAGAAAAAGTACAATTGAAAAACGGAGACAAATTAAAATGCTAACTGCATTTTCCATAGACCAATGGAAATACACAGTACTGTTATTCAAACTGTCCTGTTTACATACATAGATAAACCTCTTTGCCCCAACCCTCTTCTGTCCTTCTCAACACAGTAACTCTTTCCTTTTGAATAAATTCATTCTCTTCTCCCAGTATCTATTATACCCTTCAAATTTTATTTTGTTTCAGTTTCTTACACTAAGGCACAATATGACGTTTGCATATGTGGGGCTGATGTATTTCACTTAGAAATATGGTCTCTAGTTGCACCCATTTATCAATAGAAGCTTCAAATTTATCCTTTTTTATAACTGAATAATTCTCCGTTTAGTAAAACTAAGAAAAGAGGAAAAAATATATAGATGACAGTGGCCAGGAATCAACGGGTGGTGCTGAGGGAAGATCTCATTAGGATTGTAGGACTGATGGCCAAGGAGGTGGACCAGAACCACCCCTGCCATGGAGCAACAGGCTGAGGGTAACTCCAGTAGCAGGAAACAGACTATTCTCAAATGAGACAGGATGTTTCCAGTCTCCTGAGGCCACTTTCTGCTACTTTGCTCCCTCCTAAAGAATGCTGGGGCTCATGATGTCATTATGGGCCCAAGTACAACTGCATTGGTTATAGCACCATAGACCTACAGGCAGTATATGAAGCTCTTGAGTCCCATATAGACTGCCACATAAGTTATTGACAAAGACTAGGGAAAGTCACTGTACTGGCTTGAGAATGAGAGATAGTAGAGGATGGGTTTATAATTTCATGGAAGTTGTGGTTTGTATGTCTAGTAAGCAATAAAGCACACAACCCACCCCTTCATACCCACAGCTCCTCAAGTGCAAGATGACTCAGGAATTTGATGCTTAATTATCTGTCACTATCTAGACTTATCTGGAAACAAATAGATGAAAGCAGATTTTCAACATTAAGAAGCCAGAAGACATTAAGTAGTACTACATAGTTGTGAGTGAAACTATTCATGCAGAATTATATAGCCAGGTAAATTTTACCTGGAAAAGAGGCAAAAATCAAGAATTACTGCGGTCCCTATGGTCGCCTAAGCTTTCCTAAGCAGGTGCTTTAGACCACTGAACCATCTCACCAGCCCCAAAATAGAGACATTTTAGAACAAGGAAAGCTGAGCATTTGCCGCCAATATGGCCTTTAAATTAAAAAAAAATCTGGAAAGATATGAGTCAAAACACAAAAAGTCAAATGTAAGAAGCAATGTTGGCTAAACAGGGAGAAAATGGATGAAATTAAACCAGTAACAATATTAATAATCTGGAAAGTAAATTCAAGGCTTTTCTGGTAGAATATGTGAATTATAAGAGCTTTAGTAAACAAACAAATTCTAATAGATAAAAAAAAAACCCTTCAAAGAAAAATTAGGGGCAATCAATCTTAAAAAACGATGAGGTAGAAAAATGTCCTATCATACTGTTCTGTCTCCAAAAGTGTGTAGTGTGTGTGTGTGTGTGTGTATGTGTGTGTGTGTGTGAGAGAGAGAGAGAGACAGACAGACAGACAGACAGGTGACACACAGACACACAGACAGAAACGGATAGCAAAAAAGAGAAACAGAACAATTATTAACTCAGTTTTGGTTTGAGACACAACTTTTGCTTACTGCAAAACCATTAAGGCATAATACTACTTCATTAATATCATATTTAGTTTAATGTGAATTTTTGCAAAAACAGAGAAAATAGGTAATAGTTTCCCTAAATACTAGAACTTGGCCACAGAGAATTTCAGGTTAGAACTTTCCTAGTTTACAATTTAGATGTCTTCTTACTACTTAAATATATATCATACAACAGGAATCTACATAGAAAAACACTGTCATCAATTATCTTAGTACTTTCATAAAAAATTCATTTGAATGAATAGAATTGCATCTATAAATGTAAATGATCTATGTATGAGATCTATTTTCCTGAAAAGCTTATATTTCTTTTGTCATAAGTTCATTGAACATACTGCTTTATTGATATTTATGTTTTATATATCACCATGCACATAGTCTATGCCACTGATAATTGAAAGTACAACTTAACTGTTAGAATTTTCTCTTTTAACTCCTACAAACTCTTAGCCATGGAAAATTTTTATGTACTTAGAATAGTTTTCTATCTCTCTCAATCAAAAATTACTACATGAACAATGGGCAGAATTTTAGCATTCTCTCAAAGTAGGAAACTATGTATATGAGAGTGTATATTAGGTATTTTTTTACCAGCATTTCTAACTTGTGTTTAGGTAATTTTAGAAATGTTATCAAAAAGGCAAAAGGGATAAATATAAATTAATATCAAAAGAAGAAAAGTTTAAAGTGCTTAACTAATAAACATGCCATTTGAACCCTTCAGAAAAAAGAAAATTGACCTATTTTTAGCATTATTATCCATTTGCAGAACTAATGAGCTTAAAAGTTAATCCTTAGGTTTCTTCAAAATGTTAGCATATTTAATATAATTCACAAAATATTCTCAGGTCTAAAGCTATCAACAGTTTATTAGGGAGTCAGTAACTTTTTTCTTGCAATTCTGATTGCATTTGCTACAAATTCCAATATCTTTTATAATACCTACCGAGATTTCCAGTTTATAAATAAATTAAGAAACACAACCCTAAACAATGTGATTACATCAGCAACCTTGTTTAAAATATCTAAGAAGTGCAGGACAGCAAATTAAGTAAAATGATAATTCTTTTTCTAAGCCAGACTAGCATTATTTTATAACTTGGGAGTATATAAAGAAGACTGTTGTTGAGAAAATCTGAAATAATTTCAGGGTGGAACAGGTGATGTAAAAGTTGATGTAAAAGTTTGAACACCAGTTCCATTGTGCTTCTGTCTCCTTTCACTCCTCATTACTCGGCATTCTCTTCCAAGGACCAAGCGTCAGTTCTCTACACATCACTCCAGGTCATGTCTCAAGACTTTCTTGATTCTCTGAAGTCTACCAACTCCATTTAGCAAAGTAAGTTGGCATTTTCTACATATAGGTATGATAGTATTCCCTCAACATGCGTTAAAATAAAAAAATTATCTATATATATATATATATATATATATATATATATATATATATATATATACTTCACTATGCATGTCCTGAATCCAAAATGGCTGTGAACTACAGCCAGGACTCAGTCTGAGAATTAACTTCCATGGTAATTCTGATAATCAATATCGGGACATACAAGGACTCTAGTCAGGCAGTTGAGATAGCTGGTGAAACTGGAGGGCTACTAATTGCTATATTTGCATTCTTCAGGGTCTTGTTTGAACTCTAACAGTTGATTCAACAATAAAATAGCAAAAATACATGATAATTTTGTATACTTCTGGACATTCATTTATTTATTCATCAACCTCCTACTGTGTACCACATGGAGTTTTTCCATTTAGAGATTTGAGAGCAAATACAGTACTGCCCTTGAAATAATAGTTTATCTGAAAAGAATAACAAGAGATATATCAATTTTAAATATAATGTGATGACATGACATGATAGCTTTGTATTTGATCTTCATTCTTGATTTCTGGCTGAAGATCCTAAAGCCCTTGAAATGCCCTAAATAATAATTACAGAAGCATTTTTCAAAATAATATATGGTGCTTTGTCTTTGACTGGTAAAATAGCTCTGAAGCAGTAAATGTGAAGAAAGAGTTCTTTGAGAATCTTGACAAGAGTAATTCAAGTGTCGGAGTTTATGTTAACGAATAGACTTTGAGAAAGCTCTACAAAGGAGAGGTACTAGGTGCAAAAGAAAATAACCACAGCATTAAACAGTTGGGATCTTTAGCCCTACCTCAAGAGAAGAGAGAGTAGTAGAGGTTAGCAGAATTAGCTATGGCTAATGATTTGAACCATCATATCTGCGTAATGGTGTACTTTATAATGGCTCAACAATGGCGTACAGAGAGTTTTTGTGTTAGTGAACGTGCAGAGGTGCTGATAGTATAGCAAATGTGGAGTGGACATGGAAAGTCCATGCACCTGTACGTTGGGTGTTTTCCTAGCCGGTTCTTCCTTTTGACTATTTCCTTTGTCGCAAACTGATAAGTGTAGGTACTGTGATCAGCTCTGTGAACTATTCTAGCAACTTATCAGAACCAAGAAGGAATCACTGATTTCTAACCTGTCAGAAGTCCAAAAGGACAGCAACTTGCCCCTAGAGACTGAGAGACACCCTACTTTGTGGGGTCTGTACTAAGTTCACGCAATGATTATCACAATTAAAGTAAATTGTAGGAAAACTGATATCTTCCCAACACACTTAGGGTATTTCGTATAAGAATTATATTCAGAATAATTATGGAAGAGACAGGTACTTCTCTTTCTTTACAGAATAATAGAGATGTAAGCAGAAGCCTATGGGAATAAAAAAACAACAAAGAATTCCTCTTTGGGGAATTAGAGAAAGAGTTATTGGAAAAGGTAGTATTTGAGCTGGTCAAGAGAGAAGTAAATGTTTACCAGGTACACAAAAGCAGTACATCATGCAAGAATGGCTGAGTGAGGCTGGTCATCCTGGTACACACCTGTAAACTCAGTAATCACAAGGCTTATACATGAGGAATATGAGTTCAAGACCAGCCTGGACTATAGAGTGAGACCCTGAATTAATCAGCCAACCAACCAACCAATCAACCAACCAATCAATCAAAAACTGAATAAGTTGAGAGACATTCAGCCCACACAGGCAATGAGCTATATGACTATGGAAAAGAGAGACAATCCTGAAGGGAGTGACTGAAAGCTCTAAGTGAGGGGATTTGAATAAACTGCTATAGAGTTCACATCTTATTCTAAAGATGGATCATTTATGACCCTTTTGGTTTGGACAACTCTAAAATCTGAAGGAATTTGTCTCATGAGGGTAAGTTCATGAAACAGATACTCAGTCAAATTGGATTGAAGACTTTGTGTATGTGGCCTCTTCACTTTCACATCTTTTGCATCACTCTACATCTAGAGGAAGGAAAGTGACCAGATGGTGCATGCTAGGTTCTTCTCAAACTTCTAATCCAATGAAAATTATATTGGTTTTTCATGGCTCTTTCAAGTAGTCCAACAGCTACCATGCTGTTGAAGGATACATCTCTCTTATCCATTGTACTCCATGCAGAATGAATATGACTTCTCCATAATTAAATTATGTATCCCAAAACTATTTTAACGATTTGATACTCTCCTTCTTTAACCAAATGCTATGTGCCGGTGTGAGGGCTGGAAGCAGAGAGAATGGGCAGGCCAAAGGTCCATCTTGATGGGACTTAGTGCCTTCACAAAAAAGGATAGAAACAGACAACAACTACAAGGGAAATGGGTAACTAAATGCTAAGTGTTAGAAGCAAACACAATATATTTGCGATAGAATTAATTCTGGTACCAGAGTGAAAAAATTTGCATAAGGAGAAACAGCAGAATCAAAACAAGATGGAAGCTTGAATTAAACTGGTACGAGTTAAAGAAGAAAAGTAAAATACAGTCACTTTTTAGTAGTGGCCGCTGGGTCTCTGAATGGTTGGAAGTAGAAGAGGAGAGAGATGGGTTGATGCTAACAATATGTGCAACCGACACTGGTGTTAGAGTATTTTCAGAACAGAATTCACACTTTCTCAGGCATTCTCTGTACCGATAGGATCCAAATGAGTAGATGCTAAATTTCTCTGAAATCATTAAGACTGCAAAAACACTGAGAAACATTCATCACTAGCCCAATAAACACATAGGCATACATTTTCTTGGATTCTAACTTATGTGCTGTTAATTGACACAACATTAATTAAAGTTGTGAGTTTGTGATACTATTATTGCCATTACACCTGCTTTTTCATCTGAAACTTTTAGAAAAAGGTATTTGTATGAGCCTTTAAAAGAAAGTCTAAAGTGTTTGCTACTTGATTTTAGCTATTAAAAGCTCCTTAATTACAGTTCCAAAGTTTCAACAAAAATGTCAAAATGGAACTATAAAAACAAAAGAAAAAATCAAACTTCTACCCACTCACTTATTGCAAATTATCAAATCAAAAATGTAAATTTTAGAGGAAACATAACAAGGATTTTTGAAAATACAAGGATTTTCTCTATCCTACTCTGCTATTCTTCTACTTGTTTCTGGTTACTAAAGAAGATAGAAAGTTTTCTACACAATAGGCAAGCAGTTTAAATTACCTAAATGAGTCCTTTAAGTAGCAGTCAACTCTGTCTCTGGAGCCTTATTGTCAGAGCAATTTCAGATCCAATTTAACTTTGCTCTTCAGTGTTTCACACTGACATATCACTTCCATAAATATCCACGTTCTTAAAAAAAAATTACCTCTAGACTTAATTTAAGGATTGTACACAATAAGAGCCATGTCTGTCAGCTGGAGAGATAGCTAGGTGTTCTAAGGGTCTGCCTAGCAAAGAACAAAGACTTGGTTCAATCCCTGGTACCACATGCCATGCTGCCTCAGAATTTGGGCATGCTGTGTCAGCCACTGAAACCGGGCATGGTGGCTCAGGGCGATAATGCTGGCACTGGGGAGGCTGAGATAGGAGGATTGCTATGAGTCTGAGCTGTGTGGTGAGACCCTATATTAAATAAATAAATACATAAATTTTTTAAAAAGAGTCAGCTCTGTAGCTGTTGGTTATGTAATAGAGACTTGTTTGAGCAAGCATTATCCTCTTAAAATGTATTTGTATATGAGAAAAGAGAGTGAGTTAGGGTGAAGGGAGGCAGTGTTTAATCGCATACATTCTCAGACCCAGGGATTAAGAAGCTAATGCAAGAGAGTGGATCAGCTGAGATACAGGAAGATTCCATGAATCTACCTAGACTAAGCAGTGCCAAAGCTATTTCACTGGTTTTAAATGGAAATGATCTCAACATGACAATGCTGTCCACTAGCAGGACACCCACTTAGACAGAGGATATAATGCAGGCTATAATCTTTTTAGAGTCCTTTGCTCTCTGTAAACAAGTTCCTTCCCTGTCATTGGGGAAAAGCATATGGAATCAAGAGTTCAGGGAGGAGATTCAATTGTAGACTTTGGGTTGATGGCATAAATGTCCAGTGGGTTTACATCTCAGGCAAAATAACTATGGGTACAATTATCCTGAATTTACTCCAAGCCTTTTTACCCTGTTTGTTAAAGTGGCCAGCAGTGGATACTCCTAAAGGTGATAATCAAAGTATTTGTCAATTAGTAAATCCCAACTCCTACCAATCAGAACAGAGGGATGAGCAATTGCAACAAATCAAGTGTTTCCTAATCTCTGTCTGCTTTTTCCCATAAACTTGCCATGATAGATAAATGAAATGCCTGTGAAAGTTATGATGGAGTGTTATCAGTCAGGGATGCAATCATTTACATTGGCTTCCTTGTTCTTCTTCCTTGCCTGCCTCAAAGCGCTAGCTCAAGAGTCTCAATGCATCATCTTGCTCTCACTGTCACCATTTCCAGAATCCTCTGTACTCAGATGAAGACCTAAAATACTCCTATCTCTGTTCAACCCTCTGAACTGCATAGAAATAATCTGTTACCATTAGGAAACTACAGATCACTCTGTCATGGTTTCTAAACTCCTACATATGCTTTTTAAAAATTCCTATAAGAGCCAATATGACAGCCCTGTGGACTAAGTGCATCCCACGTGCCACACCAGCCACACCCCAGGGGATGCACTGAGCTAGCAAGCGAGTCTGGGTGTGATGGCGCATGCCTGTAATACCAGCATTGGGGAGGCTGAAACCAGGAGGGTCGTTATGAGTCTGAGCTTAGTAGTGAGACCCTGCACCAAATACATAAAAAAGAAAATAAATAAGTAAATAAACAAAATAAGAATTCCTATGAGTTAGTACTTAAGTACTGATGATACTTAAATATATGTTCCCATCAATTTGTTTTCAAATTTATTTTCCGTTACTATTGTTCAGTCTCCTACTTATTCAACAATTATAAATTTATAAGTACTGGTTCAGGTCGTTGCTAAGTTTTAGTTAGTGGTAGTTAACAAATAACAACCTCTTATCTTTTCAGGGTGCCAAAAACCCTTATCTTGCACAGGAAGCAGTTCATTTTTCTATCTCTCTCATCCCAGTAAATAGAACCACTAGTTATTTTCCCTAGTCTGAGACTTCTTATTTTTGTTTTATGAGACAAGGTCTCATTATGCAGTTTAGGCTGGTCCTAAGATGACTGTGTGGCTCAGCCTGGCTTTGAACTCACAGCAATCCTCCTGCTTCAGCTTCTTGAATGCTGATATTTTACGAGTGTGCTAACTGCAAGTTAGAGTCTTGACTGTTATGCTTAATTCCTCTCCCTTGCTTCCTAATACTCAACACCAAATCAACCTCTTCTTCATAAATATTGAGTCACCCAAGTAGAATATTTGTCACCTGATAAAGAAAGAATATAGACATCTCTATATGCCTTTTAGTATTCTTACTAATTTTTCTTTCACTTTTTGAGAATTGTACTTATAAAATTTTACTTTAATAAAATTAAACGAAAGTGCATTTACCTAGGAGATGATAAAATTTACCTTTGGTTTTTCCTCAAGTATCCTGAAACATTTTTGTTCTGGCCCTCTGTCCCCCATGGTCCCCTTAACGATCATTTTTTTTTTTTTTTTTTTTTTTTGTCTTTTTGAGATAGTGTCTTGCTATGCAGTTCAGGCTGTCCTTGAGCTCACTTTGGTAGCCCAGGCTTGTCTTGAACTGGCACCAAACCTCCTGCCTCAGCCTCCCGAGTGCTGGGATTACAGGCGTGCACCACCACACCTGGCTTAATGATCATTTTGATCCTGATTCCTTCTTGGGATTTGTTCTACAGCTATTATGACTCCTGACTTCCAACTTTCCCATCGAAATCTATATTTCCCTCCTGCTAAGAAGCAACCTACATGTTTTGTCTTTTGAAGCTGAAGTCTCAACCCAAAGTTTCTTTACCATTCCACTTTACATTCTATCAGCAAGAGGCAAGTTCAGAGAGGTGTTAGATTCTGTTGGCATTTTCACAACGTCAGAAATTGGAGGCTGAAGCAGTGGGTCAAATACATAGTAACAACTGCTGGGCTTTGAAAGCCTTTTTTTCCCACTTTACTAAAATAAATCTGTGAGGCCCATACTATTCTACCACAGTTACAGTTTTTTCTTTGAATAACATAACTTTTGCTTTACCTATGGCTAGAGGAATTTCACATATCAAAGAAAGTTCAGGCAGGTCAGAAGAATACATAAATATCTAACATTGTCATTATAACACACAGAACAATATAAAAACTGGCATATGTCCCACAGCAGCAGCTGAACCATTTAAACCTATTATCTGTCACCTTGCAGCTTTTGTGTTTTTCAAGGCTTTAAATCTATGCATAATCCTATCAAAATTTATTCTTCCATTTAATAAATATTTACTAAGACTATCCTCTGAGGCTGTGAACCAAATCTTCTTGTTATGTAAGGGGGATACAGAAATTAAGAAGAAAGTTTATGGTACACATTAAACATTTATTTAAAAAATAATGGAGTATTCATCAAGACTTTAAATTTGTTTCAAAACCAGTTATCATTCATGATTCTCAAATCAACACGTATTCCCAATTTTCTTTTGATGATTGTGTGAAATAAAAGGTTGCAAAGTGATCCATACGTGTTTTTCCTGTCAAATTAAAGTATGACAGGTGAATTTGCCAGCATCTTTCATTTGCTCTCTGATTCATGCAATGAACACCAACTGCCCTAAGTTGTGACATGATAGCCACCTTGTAACTTTACCTAAAATTACTATGTATTAACATGATGCCTTGACTCTTACTATTTATTACTACTTTTTGTAGGGAAAAGCCTGATACAATCCATTATTCCCTCTCCCTATCTCTTTGACCTCTCTGCTTCTACTTTGAAGTCTACAATATAACTAAATTCGCTTTTCTTACAGAACAGATCTGCCGATTGCTCATACAAACCACTTCAATGTTTTCCCAGTTCTCTTGGAATCAAAAGCAGACTTCTGACCACAGCTTAGCACTCCCAGCTTAGCGAAAGCTTAGCTGATCGCTCCGGACTTTCCTCAGGATGCTCACCAAGGAATGCAGGGCTGGCCTACTCCATCTTGATTTCAGGCACTTCATGTTATTGTGCAGCTTTCTGAACTGCTCCATGTACTGAAATGTTCTTCCCAAAATATCCACTTGGCCCCCTTCATTTCACTTAGCTCTAAAATCCTTGCTTTTCTGCTAATGTAATCACTGAATTCTGCTATTCAAAGTCCTCTGTTGGGTCCTTTTCTGACTTCTGTGTACAGGTAATCACTTCAGCCGTGCAGGTGAGGCTCCACGTTCATGCTGGGGCATAACTGCAGCCTCACCATCATCCTGTTCTGCCTCCCTACACCTGGCTTTTCCTCTTCCTGTGATAATTTCCCATGGACACTGCTGGACCTTCTGGCTGTAATTACAGGGCCAGAATTCAAAGCAACATAATGTCTGTGATTCTGCCTTTTTATCTAGTGTTGCAAGCTATGATCCAAAAAAGATAAAAGGTGCCTGTTCTGATCAGGGGGGTTGACCCACAGAGTGCATTGTGGTTTCCCCCACAACGTTTCCTAGTTATATTCCATCACCTCTCATCATGTGCCAGGATTTCCTAAGGCCATTTTTAAAATAAAAAAAAAGATGTTTTCTCTCTCCTAGGGTATTTCACTTCCTAGATACCTTGCCATCTTCAGCCTTTTCTCCACCTCCAGCTGAGCAGAGTTGAAAGCTGCAAGGCCGGCTGTTCTGCAGCTGCTCACCACCTTCTAGGGTCAGCGTTGCTCTTCCAGGCTGTCATTTGATGACTCACAACACCTTTGACATGGCTCATCCAGACACCCACAGGCGTCTCTGACAGTGAACTCAGTGCAGTTAAAAGACACTGATGAAAATCACCATGGACAAACGTATTTCAGTATTTAGGTTCACTCTTCCACTGAGGCTATGGTAATGCTTAGGATTTACGTGGCTGTAGTTGTGTTCCTGTTTATTTCATCCATTTGGTTGCCCACAAATATTTATCACCTGCAATGATTTTTTTTAGAAATAAAGAAAATGAATAAGGCACAGGGGCTGGTACATAGTTGCCACTCACTGGATAAGCAAATTGATAACTGAAAAAGACAGTATCTATCCACAAGGACATTAGGTTTAGTAGCAGGATGTTTTAGTCACTGTTCTGTAGTTGCTGGGACAAATACCTGATACTCAAGGTTAGGGGAGGAAAGATTTATTTAGCTCACAGTTCCTGGAGGTTTCAAGACGCTGCCCCACTTTATAGGGACTGGAGGAGGGGCTGGGGGGCTGCCATGTTCAGGATGATCTGCTCCATGCCTCCGTGGGAAACCACCGCCTGGTGGGGAGTCACTCTGCTCTGACAGTGCTACTGTCAGTTTAATGGTTAGCACCTCTCTTGGCCACACCCCCTCAAGCCTCACCCCTCAAGCCAGGCATGCTTGACAGTCCCATGTTTACATGAAACTTTGCTGGGACAACTAGATACAAACCACAACAAAAAGTTAGAGAGGCAAGCACAATATAAGGACACTGCCATTAAAGGAGGCATAAAATGTGGCCTGGTTACTGGGTGGAGTGGAGAATGCAGCAGATGTCTTTAGAATTAATGCATGCGAGTCTGTGAGCAGTGAGCAATAGGTACTATTGTGGGATTACAGAGATGAACTTAGCTTGGCCAGATAAATAGGAAAGGAATCGACAAGTGTTCTCTGGGAAAAAATCTGGAGTTTGCTTATTTATTTGCATCGGTGTCAGGGAAGGCTGGCTTGCTTACTACAGGAATATGTGCTAAGCAGGGTCAGGTAAAGATGGAGAGAGGGAGAGAGGGGGAGAGGAAGAGAGAGAGAGGGGAACAGAGAGGGAGAGACAGGAGGAGAGGGACAAAGAGGGAGAGGGCAAAAGGGGGGAGAGAAGGAGAGAGAGGAAGAGAGAGGGATAGACAGAGAGGGAGAGAGGGACAGAGAGAGAGAGAGGAAGACAGAGGGAGAGAGAGAGAGAGGGAGAGAGAGAGAGAGCAAGAGAAAGGGAGAAAGGAAGAAAGGGAAAGAGAATGTGATTCAGTCCAAAACGAAAACACAGGAGTTATGTATTTCTGGTTCAAAAAACACAGGGAAGGGCTCAGGGCTCAGGATGTAGCTCTGTGGAAAAGCATTTACTTAGAATATAACACATCTTGAGATTACCCGCTCAATGCACACAAGTATGCACAAGTTCACGAGAGTGAGAGAGAGAGAGAGAGAGAGAGAGAGAGAGAGAGAGAGAGAGAGAGAGCATGAGGGAAATCACTATTAAATTTTGAAAATAGAAGGCTTTTCCTTTCTCTTACAGTCTTTCCTTTGACTTGTCATTTTATTATTTATTAGATAATACATTCCTAAGAAAAAATAAAATTCTAAGCCAAATATATATTTCAATATATTTTTGTTTAACATCAGTTTTGAATAAAAGTGTAAAGAAGCCTTAACCCGTGGGTGATGCCGCCGTATTTCACAGCTCCTACAGGCAAGCAC
This sequence comes from Myocastor coypus, assembly GCA_004027025.1. Lineage (NCBI taxonomy): Eukaryota > Metazoa > Chordata > Mammalia > Rodentia > Myocastoridae > Myocastor > Myocastor coypus. The sequence continues at coordinate 25,804 of PVJA010014392.1, forward strand.
ACTGTGTCCTTACCGGGCAGCGGACACACTGCAGCATGCCAGCCCAGCTGTCTTCATCTGCTTCTAGATGCACCTGCATATGTTCTGCCAGTTTTACACACTCAGGCTTAGAGATGAAAAAGGAAAATCTGAGACCGAAGGGAACTACAGGGTCCCTCCATCGTTTCTTTCTGAGTCTTCACTTTTTGCCAGTGTGGTTGGTGATACAAAGTCGTGTACACAAATTTGGATGCATACTGCATTTATCTTCTCAGCACGTATGTACTTGTCCATTTTGAATATCATTTATTAAATTCATGTTGAAAGATGCAGTTTTCAATACTTCTTGGATGATTATAGCACATGGATCAATGAACCACAAGCCTCCTCCAGGTGGGAGACGCTGGGCAAGTGCACAGGCTGCAGGCTTCTGAAGGATGCTCTGGTTCTCGGTCCAATGGCATGAACCAGAAGTGTGCCTAGGGCGTTTGCAGAGCCCAGCTCCGACAGTGGCACATTTCTCCCTGTCTTAGTTCAGGGGACAGAAATCTTAAGATTCAGAACTGTGGGCCAAGACAGCACACCCAATTCAGTGCAGCAGTTAAGACAAGTGTCTGTGTTCAATATCTGTTCCATAAGTTTATTATCTGTGAAACCTAGGGAATTTTTATTGTTTTATACCTCAGTCTCACCATTTACAGAAAGCCATAAATCACAGTAATCCCTCCATAGGTTGGTTAGACTTTATACAATTGTACAAAATGTTAGCTATCATTACATTGCTTCTGGACTCATTCACAAAGGCTAATGAATTGCCCATCATGCAGCAGATACTAAGCAGGTAGACACTTTAAGTCAAAGACTTGTGAAGGAAATGGAACACATAACACAGGATTGTTGAAATAGCTTACCTACAGTAAGAAGGAGGTCATAAAAGAACACATGGAAGTAACACTCATCGCGGCAAAAGATACTCCTGGAGGTAGTCCATTATTGACAGCTAGCCAGCTAAATATCTCATTTAGGAGAAGAATGGGGTAGTTGACAGCAATGTGGGTTAACACACTGACTCAGGTGGGTTACACAAAATCTGTGAAAATGTATTTCTTTAAGATCAGTTCCCTGAAAAGCAGAAGACCCTCTTCAGGGTGAGAATTGTATCTTCAGAAGTTTCGTACTCATCCTGGAGCAGTCGCAAATTTGTTTGCCAAAACTAACAATAAATATTGTAACATCTGACATCGACTAAAACGTTGGTACAGATTTCAATAAACCTTTCAGGGAGGTTCCATTCTAATAGGTGCAAGTCCATTTCCGTATGCACATTGATAGCCTATATGTTCCATTGGCCCATCGGCCAGTAGGCGCATGTATTTGAGAGTTGGCCAGTTCTCTCTGCACTAATTCAAGAAAACATTCGCAATGATTTAGAAGCATAAATATGATCATCAGTCTTACTTCAGAAAAGTGCTATAAATTTGCTACAGGCGATGTCTACTTCATAATAGACAGTACTAGTCATCTGGAATAGATCTTTACCTTTCTTGATACACATTTCATTTCCTATACAACATCAGAGCTTTAAAATTATAAAGCAAATATCACTTTATTGAATAGAACCTTTCAGTAATATCCCAATGCAATTAGAATAAAATCAGAACCTCTTAGTGTAATGTTGAAGATTCAGATTGTCTTTTGCCTCAGTTTTTCACTACCTTTCTTTCAGAATATGGATTCCATTAAAGCAGCACTATTCTTGTTTCTGGAGCATCCATTATAACTGAAACCTTACTGAAATGTTTATTGAAACCTATATCAAAATCTTAGTCAAGATTTGATTTTAAAATGTTTATTGTTAGTTTTGGCAAACAAACTTGCTATTGCTCCAGGATGAATATGAACAATGTGCATAATAATAACTCCAGAAGATACCACCACACTCCTTCCTTTGTAGCTATGATATATTTGGACCAAGGTCTTAAAGGTTCACATGTCAATGACTGCTTCAATTCATTGAAATTATGACAGAAATGTTACCTTCTCAGTACAGCTTACTCTCTCTAAGGACAAAAGCGTCCCTTTGCCTCTCACTTGCTCTCTACCACATAACACAGTATTTTTTAACTTTAAAAGACATTTATTTTTTCCACTTTTAGTTAGCTTTTACATATTATTAGTTATATCTTTAATATTATCAGATAATATTTTACACCTATCTCTCCACCAGTCTCAAACTGTCACTTGTACCTAAAAGGGATTTATGATTAATACTTTTTTTTAAGAATTTTATTTTATTTTATTTTTTTTCTTGTTTCAGAACTTTTTTTTTTTTTTTTTTTGTAGGGGAAAGCGCGAACGCAGTCCCCCACTACCACAAATTATGCAGTCGAGTTTCGCACATTTGGGGAAATCGCAGGGGTCAGCACATCCGGAGTGCAATGGATAAGCCTCGCCCTGGGTAAACCACCTTCGTGATCATGGTATCTCCCCTGCCAGGTAAGTATGTTTCAGAACTTTCATTTGTTTGTTTATTTATTTATTTTTATGGCCGACCCAACCTTCCATGAGGGCAGGGCTGGCGCAGCATGCGGTGCCGGGGATCGAACCTTGGTCTCTGCAGCCGCCTAAGCTTTCCTAAGCAGGTGTTTTAGACCACTGAGTCATCCTGCTGGGCCCCTATGATTAATGTTTAACTATGCAACTGGTTGAACAAATGAAGAAATCATCTCTGTGATTTTGTTTTTTGCTTTTTTATATTTTTTACTACACGTTTGAGTGCACTTCAGAGTATAAATAATCACCTGTTTCATGTTCTAATTAATTTCTTCAAAGAAAGCTAATAGTTGATAGGATTTTTGTGTTTTATCTTGTTTATGCAGAACAGCTTATTCTCTAAAAGGCACATCAAAAATAATAATCCAGTTGCTATGGATTAACTGGAACAAATATTATATTTGGAAGTGTTGCCTTAGCCACAGAATGTTAGAAACTGAAGCTATCAGCAACTCAGCCCAGTGGGGAGAAATCATTCATTCACCCTCCCATCCTGAAAGGTCCTGTTCATTCTCATTAACTCTGAGAAGTGTCCCCAGAGCCCTCCATTCTACTCACTTAAAATTAATCACTCTTGAATCCAACTTTCTATATATACTTGATATCTGCTTTCCTGGTGTAGAAAATTTCATTAAAATGTTAAGTTTGCTCTCTCGTCTACAAGGTGGAGAAATCCTTTGAGAATAAAAATCATAGGAATTTGTCAATCCAGTATTTGTGCCTGTTAGGTCTGGGAGATGTCCGGAGAAGGATGAGCCAAGAGTCGGTGCCTCAGAGTGTTATAGAGCTCTTTTATTAAATAAGCTGTGCCGGCACAGGGCCACCCTTCGGAAGAGTGACCCCGAGCGGCTGTGTGAGCGGGTTTTTATAGGGTATCTATGCTAATGAGGGATTCAGCAAGCAGGTTTCACAGAAGCCAATAGCGTATGTTATTCGGGGGACTGGGGAAGGGGATTGGGGTGGTGCGAGTCCTGCGGGCAGCTAATGGGAAAGTGAGCCCTCAGGCAGCTAATGGGAAAGTGAGCCCGCGGGCAGCTAATGGGAATGCGGTGACTTCATTCTTGACCAGGAAACCAAAGGGGAAATTGGAACCTAAAGGTCTCAGAAAATAGAAAACTTAAGGAAACAGGAACTCACTTGGGTCTTATCAGGAACTAAGCAGATAAGCACTAGTCATCCCTAACTATGTATATATATATCACTCCTAACAGTGCCCAGTACATAATAGTAATCAAAGATTTCTAAAGCTAAAAGAAAATGGCCACTTTGGAACCAGCCTCAGTATGAGCTGATATTCTTTACCAGCTCTGGCATTTACTGGTGGTAGATTTAAGAAGGTTAAATACCAGGGGTGGTGATGTGTGCTGATAAGCCTAGTACTCAGCAGGCTGAGGCAGGAGGATCACTATGATTTCAAGGTGAGCTGGCTGGGCTATGTAAGTGAGTACAAGGCCAGCCTATATTACACACACACACACACACACACACACACACACACACACACATACACACAGAAACATGAGGAACAAAAAACCTCACAAATAAGAGTAAGCAAGAATAAAAAGCCTATAGCCTAAGTTCTAAGTCTCGGTCATATATGAAGCCTACAAACTGAGAATGACTTGTACCTCTTAAAATTATTTTTAAAAATTTAAACAAAAATACTATGATGCAGGAGAATTATTATTTCAAAATCCATAGTTAAATTCTGTTAAAATTGACGGGGCTCAGGACACACTACCTAAAATAGGCACAGCAGCTTTTGAGAAAACAGCCAAGAAATGCCAGTCTCATTTTCTGCTAAGTTTATTCTCTTCAGCAGGCCATAAAATCTAGAAGACATTTCCTGATTGGCCCCTGCAGCAGGTGCTGGGACCCTTATTCTGGAGGTGCCCGTCATAGAACTGTGGGAAACCATCTTTGTCCCTGAAGATAAGGGACCCAGGTAAGAACCTGAGGAAAGGCTTTTCTAGTTTCTCTGTCTCACCACTGCAATGGACTCGCTTTGTCCAAACTTGGCTATCGCTGCTTCAACAAACCTGGCGTAGAGGTACACAAGCTTCACTCTTGAGGTCTTCGTTTCTTTATGAAGACTCCTAGGTCATAAAGGCTTATCAATAACTGTGTTTACTTTCTCTTACTCATTTGTCTTTTGTTAGTGGTGAAGCCTGAGCCCATGAATCTTGGGATGAGTGAGAAGATATTTTTCCTTCTATAACACACGATCACAAAGTATAATTGCAACTGAGTTCAGCAGTTGTTACCAGGTGACCAGAAAAGTGTAAAGTATCTACTGCCTGGCCCTGAGCAGGACACACTTACAGACCTTTATTCAAAAGCAAACAATAGCCTTTAATCTTATGCAGAATGGGAAAGGGTTGCTCTCTTTTAAACTTCCTCTGCCCCTCTCTCATTCCTTCCTGTCCACACAGTTAGCACAAGGCAGGACATTTCATAACTCCACCCATCCGTCTTGCTTTCTGAAGCAGTATGGTGTTTTAAGGGACAAAAACAAAATTCCCAATTCATTACCCTTATAAAACTGCTTTAAAATTACAACTGACTTTGAAACTGAGGGCATTCTACTGTCATTTAACTAACTTCAACTGACCTTAATGGAAACAAGTTCTGTATGAAACAGTGAAGGTGCACCTGATACTTATCTCAGGTAGTGTGCTGCTATTCCACACGTTTTGAAATAAAGTCAGTTTTTAGCTGTGATGAGAAATGAAAGAGGCAAGGAAGAGAGGAAAGGAAAGGACAAGCGAAGGAGAAAGGGAAATTTGTTCTTCAGCCTCATGAAACTCTGAAACAACTGAGTTGCCACTTCATTTATTTGATGATAAAATCGAGGGAGAACAAAGACGCATTGTTCAGAGAGAAAATTAGCATGTCACGCATTATACCAGATTGTCCTCCTGGGACATGTCTGTACCTTTTGTGTTCTTTTAATTCTTTGACTGCCTCACTTCTGTTTTCAGAGCTCAACACAAATCTGGAAGAGTGCAAGTGCTTATTCACAAACCCACCTTCCCACTTCCATTTTCCAAGTAAATCAAAACTCTGAGCAGCTGACAGAGTCTCTGGGTTGCTGCACAGCACCCCTGCCCTCAATTAACATCTCCCCTGGGCAATCCATGCTGAATGAAGTTCCCTTTGTCTCCAGGAGACACCTAATGGAAGGGAACGCAAAGTGATGAAAGCAGAGGACTCTTAGACAGAGCTTGTTTCGGCATCTAAGTGGCCATCTTTTTTCTCCCATTCAACTATCAAAGAAAAAGCCAGAGGCCTTAAAATGTTTTCCATTTGTTAAAAATAATCACTCAAAGGGGCTCTGCGGGATGGCTCAGTGGTCTAAAGCGCCTGCTTGGGAAACCTTGGGTAGCTTCAGGGACCGCGGTTCGATCCCCGGCAACACATGCTGCGCCAGCCCTGCTCTTGGGGTGGGCTGAGCTGGCCATAAAAATGAGTGAATAAACAAACAAAGGCTCTGAAACAAGAAAAAAATAAATTAATTAATTAAAAAATAATAATCACTCAAAGCAAATTGATTGGAAATGTCTTCCTAAAATGAATCATTTTCGTTGAACATTGTATTTTATAAGTGAAGAACCACCTATCTGAGTAGAATTTATATCCTTTCAGGATTAAAATGATTAAAAGACTGTCCCATGCCCTGAGACAATTAGCAAAGGTCTAAATGACAAAGTCAGCACTCAGAAGGTATACACCTTCCAATACTTGGGCACAAATCTGTGTAATTAGCGAACACTGGGCATTTAAAAACTAGCACCCAAAATTAAAAACATCATTTATATTTATTGGGAAATGTTAAAGAAGAGACTATTGAAGGTGAATTTCTCTCTAACTTGCTCACTGTCTCAGGAGAAATAGCATCTAGATACTCCCCCTTCAGACTGGGAGCCAGAAAAAAAAGTATTTTACAATTTCAAGGTTGAAAAGATGAGCTACAGTATAGAGATGTATCAGCTGATAAAAGTCATTCTGACCAGGAAGCTTTCAAATTATTTTCAAAATCTTTTATCAAGCTATCTTCTATTATAGAATATGGTGCATTTTTAAACCGGATTTACCTCTGGCTTCAAAAGTGAGCTCCTTTGGCCACATTCCTGTTCAAGAGGGTTGCAGGGTTATGAAACTAGTACCATAGTGAAAACAGAGAATAATTTGAAGCCTAGTTCTAAGACAGGATGTATGAAAACCTATAGAGCATTTGGAAGAATATGTAGCTATGGTTTCAACTGAGTCAGTAAGTACAGAGTCCTTTAGACACATCAGAAAAGAAAACAGATAAGAATTCCTATCACGAAGGAGCTTATCGTCTAGTGGATGGAAAAAGGTAACAGGCAATGTGCCCTCAGTGAAGTAAATAACAGTACATTCAAGAGGCCACGTGCTACGGAAAAAATTGTAAAACAAGGTATGAGCTTAACTCACTCCTCTGTCACTGAGACAAAATAAGTGACACCCTCAACTAAAAGGAGGAGAGGTTTCTTGGCTCCCAAGTTTCTGTCTACACTTGAGTGGCTTCAAGTCAGACACAGAACAGTACAAAGGGCTCAGTAAGGAAAGCTGCAGTGCAACAGAAGCCAGAAGGCAAGGAGAAAGGAGATACTAAGGACAGGACATGATTCGCCCTCACAGGTCACACACAAGTGACTCATCTCTTCCGAAAAGCTCCAAGCCAGGAATGGTGGCTCAGCAGCACGGACACTAGAGAGGCTGAGTAAGAGAAACAGTCACAAGTTTGAGGCCAACCAGGGTTACACAGTGACTCCAACTCCAGCCAGTACTGCACAGCAAGCTCCTGGCCTCAAAGAAAAAATAATTAATGCATAAAAATAAATAAATTTAAAAAGTAAAACCTAAATTGAAAGAGAATGAGAAAGTAAAAGGCCAGCATCTCCCAACAGCGCACTTAGCTGTGAACACGTTGATGGATTAAAAACACTGAACAGTCCAGTGTCACTGTCATCCAGTCACCTCCCAAAAGCCCCAGGAGAACTTCAGGGGATGTGTTAAATCTAAACTGTAACAGGAACATTAAAGGAGCAGGAGATGTTATCATTGTGTAAGAAGTGGTTCAGGCAAGGTAGGTTTCATGGAGAAGGGGATGCTTGAATTTCTGAAAGGCGGCTACTCAGAAGACCAACTGAGGCAGAGGAAATAGCCAGGTCAGTGGGCTTGAGGTCACATTGTTCCTCAAAATGTAAGCATGGCTGCAAGTAAGTCAACACTGAGCAAGTTAAGGGACAAGAGAAAGACTGAGCAAAGATTTGGTCCAATAATTTGAAAACTAAGTGAGAAGCCTTTGGCAGATTTTGGCTACAGACATGAACACACTGTTATGTTAAACTTGCTTTGTGTGGAACACCACTCGGACGGAGGTGGCAGGAGTGCTTAGAAGCTGAAATTTATTTCCTTTTATAAGTTGCAATATGTGGCTTATGAGATGTGACAATAGAGAAAAATATCCTCCTTTAGAACACAGGAGAAAGGACTCCTCCCAGGTTACACTGCGATTGTTGAATCACTTCATCACTCTATACCTGTAAGATGTGGCAAACAACAAAATAATTGCCATGTGTAGCTCTCATAATACTTTGAGAAACAGGAGAGATGATGAAAGAAAGATAAAGTGTTGGATCGATACAGGTTGTCTTATAACTGACACCCTTCTGTACATTGTAGTTGTCACAGTGATTATAATGCTCTCTCTCAGGAGCCAGAGTGTGTGTGCAAAGGCTAGAAAGCCAGACTTGCAGAAGATTTTACAGTTGTGAGAATGATAGGATAAAAATATATATACTATAGTTTATGGTGAGAATGCAATGGAGGTGGTGACAAGAGGTCCCTGTGACATATGTCAGATAAAACTAACAGATAGAAAGCTCAGAAGAGATGTGTAAAATGTAGGAGGAGAGCTTTAATCCCAATTCACGCATGTCAGCATCGTTCAGTGACAATGCCAGCTGATGGAACAGCTTAGAAAGAGAATAAGAATTGTTCTTATAAACACATCTGAACAATAGTCTTTTCCTCTTACCTTTCTGTAATACTGTATACATGAATCATGGCAATATACCTCATAAATATATAGTAATTCTGAAGAGTTTGGTTTAGCTTCTCTACCTGATAAGGCAGATAGATTATTATTAATTGAAGATGTAATAGAATCATATTTAAAATGTATAAATGAGAAGCTGGGCGTGGTAGCTCACGCCTGTAATCCCAGCACTTGGGAGGCTGAGGCAGGAGGATTGGTGCGAGTTCGAGACCAGCCTGGGCTACAAAAGTGAGCTCAAGGCCAGCCTCAACTGCATAACGAGACCCTGTCTTAAAAAGACAAAAAAAAAAAAATGTATAAATGAGAAAGAAAAGTACTGTAGCTACATAACAAAAATCAATATGCATAAATTAAAATAGTAGCATAATGTAGGTCATCTACAAATAGACTCCACTGAATAACAAGAGGAAAGTCAAAACTTATCTGTTCAAGATCCAAAATATCACGTTGATGTTAGGTAATGAAACTCCCAACCTGAAAGGTACTTGGATGAGTTCATGTTCTCTAAAACCAAAGAATGAATTTTAGGAACAAATAGAGGTTAAGAGCAGAATGTATTTACTGGGGGAAAGAAAAGCTCCTGTGCAAGAGAGGTACATGAGGGGGACCAGAGAAGACTGCCCAAGAAGCTGTTTCTTCAGGGGATTTTTATAGAGTAAAGCCATGTGGTGAGGTGGGTCTGAGGTGGAAAACATGGGAACTCACTTTGGTGGGCATGAAGTGCGACAAAACTATGGACAACCAATGAGTTACGAGCATAATTGCTCAGGTAAAATTGATTAAATTAGAATCAAACAGGGAAATGAGTTTTGTAGCAAGCAGGCATGATCTTATATGGATTAAGGTCTCTTCCTTAACCCAATCCATGGAGATTGGGTTAGTGACTCTTTCTGGCTCTTTCAAAGTGATTGATATCTATTTAGAATATAAATCCCTGGTGCCCATGCCTAGGAAAGTATGTGGCTACATTTGTCTACTCTTTTTTTTCTTGAGTTTTGGCCTGCAAGGTGAGTCCAAAGTTGCAAAGTCACCTTGTCTTCCATAGTGGGGTCTTAAGGACCTAACCCTGCATAACTGCCTACAATATTTCTGTCTAACTTAGCTGCCTACAATAACATTAGATAGGATACTAACAATGAAAAATAAGTTTGTTCTGTTTCAATATTTCCTCTAGGGAGTGCAGAATTAAAAAATTTTGTATCAATAATGAATAGAAAAATTATCATGTCTGCATCCTGTTCTCTAAATAACTACTACAAGGACAACAATATGTATTGTATCAATTATTGGAAGTGTACTACTAATGTGTTTTGAAACTGTCACATTGTTACTTCTTATTACAAGTAATACAAAATAGAACAAGTAAGCTGTAGAAATAATAGTGCCTCCCATATGAGACAAAATGAATGAACTTACCAAATGCCTTCTGCTAAAGAAAGATGAAATGAGATACAGGTATAAAATAAAACATGGTGACACTAGAGGATTAAGACTGAAGACAGTGTTTTCTGAAGTGGTTAGTTACAAGCTTATTTTTTATGGAAACAATATGTACTCAAACATATTAAAACAGACTTGTTAAAAACATATCATCCCTCAAAAAGCAACAAACTAGATAATAGGGTCACATGGGGCATTATTTAGAAGGAAGGATATAGGAGAGACAAAAATATATTATGAAAAGAGTTAAACTACCACAAAGAGATATAAGATACCAAAGCGGAAGTTCTTTATGATTTTTCTGAAGACACACCTGTCACACATTATGAAAACAATATTTTATGTTCAATGTGTTTTAGACTTGAAAAGAATTCTAAAGAACATCTGGTTTCTTTTTGCAGACCTGTAATCTGAGACCTCAAGCAGTAAAATGATTTGCCTAAAATGTTCTTCATAGGAACAAAATCTCAGTCTTCAATCAAAACAATATTCTTTGACTTCAAAAACTCTAAGTATCACACAAAGAATGAAAATGTACCCAAAAAAGTTATGATAATCTCCATCTTCTTGTTTCGTGAGCTATTCCTTTTTTTTTTTTTTTTCTTCTTCTTCTTTCTTTACAGAAATATGTTTCTTTCTTTTTTTTTTTTTTTTTTTTTTTTTTTTTTTTTTTTTTTTTTTTTTTTTTTTTTTTTTTTTTTTTTTTTTTTTTTTTTTTTTTTTTTTTTTTTTGTGAGCTATTCCTAATGGCTTGGATCATGAGAGCAGAATTTTCTTTCTTGGACAGCAGATCTCCACTTTCTAGCAAAAGTCTTGTGTCCCTAAACAGTGTTCCATCAATACAGGAACACTCAGTATTTGGTCAATGTTTTACTTTTTTAACTTTCTCCCATTATTTTGTTATCAATAACTTTTCAGCAGCATTTATACATCTGAGGTGATCATAAAGATGATGATGAGAGATGATGATTATGAGACCTTATTATAGTGTGGGTCATCAGACAACTTGCAATCGCACATGGAAAATGAGCAGACAAGTTGAAGTCAATAATCTCAATAAATCTAAAATAAAATATTGAACATGCACATATGCGTACAGATGTATAACACATAATCTCAAGCCAGAATTAGAATTCATTGCTCAAATCCAGATTGCCTGATTCCTGGGTCATTATTGCCTGGCTACGTACAAGAACAAGAGTTATTAAGAACACAATGTTTTGGGCTAGGCATGATGATGCGAAGCCTGCGATCTTAGAACTCACAAGGCTGAGGAAGAAATACTGCCACCAGTTTGAGATCAGCCTGCACTACATAACGAGACCCTATCTCAAACAAACCCCTAACAGAAAAAAAAAAAAAAAAAAAAAAAAGAAGAAGAAGAAGAAAGCATCTTGATAAGGCCAAATAGGCAAGATGTTACCAGTAATAGAATTTGACAAACAGAAGTCACCCAATTCGCTTCCTGCTACGTTGTGCGACATCATGAAAAGAAATTATTGAGTCGCACCCCCAAAACTATTGACGAAACCTCAGTGAAAGTTTCATTGTTTCTCTTCATGTTTTACTTTAAATGTCTGCATAAGGATGTTATCTGCATGGCAATTATTTAGTCTACAAGCAGGTTGAATTGTGCCTGTGCTGGAAAAAAATAGGTCTGTTGACCTTTACGTTAACTTTTCCCTCTTCATCATCTCGTGGCCGAAGCTGATGCCATATTTATCAGGTGAGATCCTAAAAAGAATGATAGGTGACATATTCTGATAGAAGAGAGAGTGTGTGGAGTGCTGAGAGGACAAGATTTCAGTTCTGTGATATTTTTGGAAATTCTGTCTCTTCCTTAGTCATCCGTATGTTGGCCATGATGACTTACTTTCATGTAAGAAGTTTTAATAATCAAGTGCCTTGAATACCTAATTTTGTGAACTATGCATTTTATCTCCTCAGAAATAGTGACACCCCATCTGAGACTGCCTGTGCAGTTACATGAATGTGAATTGTTCACATTTTGCTTCTCTCTGGATTAGAGCACTCCAAATGACACCACAGCGTCAATCTAAACCTGTACTTGTCTTCCATGGGGCAGGCTGACTGAGCAAAGTACACAAAGTGACTCTCAGTTCTGCTCAAGAAACATCCTACAGTAAGGTGAATGTGCTGGAGTTGATTTCCACAGCCTGCTACATTAATTACTAGGTTCATGGCTCCTGTGTTCTGCATGTTTGCTCCCTAATATATAAAAGAGGCTAGGTAAATCTCAGCAGTTTCTTGACAGGCAGCTATAGCATTTTTGTGCTTTATTACAGAATGAAAACGAAGGTGAGAAATGGATTTGATTTTTTTTTTTTTTTGATCACTCAGTGTCAAGCAAGTCAGGAAGTATTGCTTCATAATGCACCTTTCACTGCTAAGATACTGAGAACGTTGAGATGCAAAGAATGTAGAAAGTTCTGTACAGAAGGTAAGAAGATCAGAGAAAAGCCTCCTCAGCAGCGGTGAATTCTCCTTCTTTTTTTTCTTCATTCCTCTTTTTCATTCCCTTGTAATTATTTTCTTTTGATTATCTTCCCTTTTTTTGTGCCTCTCCCCTTTCTTTCTTCTTCTTTCTTTTCTCCTATTCATTTTAGGTCCTTTTTCTGCCATAATGGCTAAGACCAGGATTTACTCTAGCAGTCTGATTCTAGGCATGAGACATAGGAATAAGTTGGGGTGACTCACATGCAGTGGGATGAGCCTTCCCAGGGTAGCCGGTACCTTAATAATGAGATTATTTTCATCTTTTGAGGCACTCATCCAGCAAATGTCAAGCGCTACTTACTGTGAGTCAACTAGTGCATGAGGTAGTAGGGATTCAAGCATGAACAAGACAGCCAGGGAGGTCGGGATGCATGGAGGCCCCAATAATACAAGAGGAAGCGAACACATTTTTTCCAAAGGCAGGTCCACTCAAGAGAGAGTCCTGAAACAGTTACATATTCCAGAAAACATGAGCGAAGAGGACAGTGACTGCATTTCTGTACCAAGACAATTTGATAGGAAAAAAAATTCTACAGTCAATGTTATATTATTTGGAGCAACAGTAGAATTTATCTAAGATAATTAAATGTTTTAGTTGATGGACTGATTCTCCAATTAACAACCTAAATGAATACTATGTGCTGGAATGTACATAAAACCATGTTCTGACAAAGGCATGTTTTACATAATTCACAGCCAAAATACTCTTTATTTACAGAAGTGAAGAAGAATTGGTATTTGCGCATTGTAAATTTTTAACTTACAAGACAATACCCATATAAATAACCATGTTGCAAAAAGCAGGGCTATGATAAATATTATATGAATATATTTAAAAATTTATAGAGGGTCCCTATTCTTTCAGAACATAAGATGAACTGGGGCACTCACAAGTTCCACCCTTCTAATGGCTTCATGCTTTCCTCAATATAAGTGTCCAAGGCTGAGCAGTGACTTTCCGGGCTCTGCACAACCTGTCTGCATTACGTCTTTGACTTTAGCTCGCACTGCTTTCCTTCCTGAATCACTGTGTGCAGTTGCATGAAGTTGCTCGCTGCTGCACAAAGTCCCAGGCAGCATGACGAAAGTGTCACAATGGCTTTCCTCCAAAAACTCTCCTGCTTTGCTTTCTAAAGGAGGCTGAATGGATCACCTACCCTGCTATGTTGTTTTCTTTATCCCACTCCACTTCTATTGTGCAGGGAAAGCTACGCAGATTTTATGTTTGCTATTCACTGTTGATCTCTGAAAATTAGAACATAAACACCATGTGGAATGGAGTTTTTAATATATTTCATTCCCTCTTATACTCCCAACATAACAATTTCTGAAGCATTATAAAAGTGTGAAGTCTGGTTTCAGGAAAATCAAAAGATGAGTGGCAAGTAAAGAAAGAAGCTGTGAGCGCGTTCACCGGAAATAAAGAGAAAGGGAAAGGCTTCCTTCTTGGGAAAGAAAATCACAGAAGTGGAATTTCTGCATGGTCTCTCAGTTCAGAAGAGTTTCGGGCTACATAGACCGGAATTGCCCTGTCACTTAGTGGACATTTATCACAGGTTGTTCCTTGAATTGAAAAGACCAACTGGAAAAAAGAAAAAGGAATGGTCAAATAGATAACAGATTAAAGCTCCTGCAAGTAGGCACAGGGGCCAGGGTTCGATCCCCAGGCCTGCCTTGCTAGCCTCACCCAGCAAGGTGGGGCATGGTGGCACATGCCTATAATCTTAGCTCTTGGCAGGCTGTAAACAGATGGATCACTATGAGTCTGAACTAGTAATGTAGACCTTTCCCTAAAATACAAAAAAAAAGAAAAAAGCAAAGAAAGAAAGAAAGAAAGAAAGAAAGAAAGAAAGAAAGAAAGAAAGAAAGAAAGAAGGAAAGAAAGAAAGAAAAGAAAAATGACCAATTGGAATTCAGACTCTCCAACCTAGTTGCTCAGCACAGAGGGTTTAAAAGAAACTTTGACTTTAAAGAAAATCTGGTTATTTTGCATTTCAAATTCCTGGAAATTTAGTAGCTTAGTAGAAAGCCTTTGAAACTCTCTTTAGTAGGGAGGGAGCTGCTTATTCTGTTGCCTGAGGAGGTCCCTTCCTGATCCAAAGTCCTAGCTCACCACAGGTTCTTATTTTGACTCTTAATTAAACAAGGGGCTGATGAACAACAGCTCTATGGGAGGCACTGTCCTTTGCTAGCTGCCCTATTACTAAGCCAACTAAATAAACTACCATTGTGCTTTTGTAGGTACTCCATAAATGCTTATAAAAATAAATAAACAATCAGATTTATGGGAAAAAGTATCTAAAAAAACTTCATCTATTGAGACAGGAAGTAGGCTCTGGCCAAGACTGATTGGAAAGATTAAGTCGACACCGGCTCGGGATGGGCCCCAAAGCCCTGCCTAAGTACTCAAGCAGATGTTCAAGAGGATGGTAGATTGGTTGATATCAATGCGATGACTGGCTAAGGACACTGGCTTTGGGATTTTGGCACTCTTCTCTCTTGCATGGCTGAGTCACGTGCTAGGAGGTGGATTTCTTCTACTTTTACTTGGCCCAAACCTGCATTGCAGAGCTTGCCGCTTTTCCTGTCCTTACTGCCATTTGTGTTGGTCTTGACCAATTCTTTGCTCAAGATGGAAAGAACCTAGCAATAGCTCCAGGAGAAAACTCCAACACCCCCAAACCTAGTAATAGTATGACAAAGTACTCTGGGGATAAAGAAGCAGGGTGAGTAGAGGGAGGACCTCCTCACTCCCATCTCAGTTCACATTAGCAGTCCTTCTGCACATAGAGGTTCCTTCTCACAAAGATAACTGCATGGCACTTCTTTATGTGATTACCATATGGCATCATATGAGTCATGAAGTGATCATTCAGCAGATTCATTTTAATGTCCCATCATCTATCCCTTAAAAGTATTTGGTTGTTTCTTTCTCTCTCTTTTTTTTTTTAATGAGCAGAACATATGTATTGAGGGGAAGAAAGCTCCTGTTTGAGAGAGAGAAAGGAGGGGGGTCCTGAGTGGGTATCCAAGAGTCGTTTCTTTCTAGCTGAATAAAAATTTCTACCATATTATGATATCTTTGGTCGTTCTCAGAAGCAGTTACTTTAAATTAAAATAACTCTGAGTATTCTATGTAAACTATCAAGTCCTACCTGATCTAGCCCCAGAACTTAATCCTTTTATTATAGACAGCTGAGTTACTTAGAAATATGACAGGCAGTCAGAGGGGCCTGGGCCCTGGGGAAAGGTCAGTGCATAAGACAACTGTGGCTGGTGGTGCTTTGTTGCAGGTCAGGCCTCCCAAATGACTACACCACATGCTTCCCCTCAGGCGGAGCAGCAGTAGTTGATACTCTAAAGAGACATCCATCGCCTTGGGTAAGGGGCATAAGCTTCCCTTGTCCCTCCCTACCGGCAAAAGTCCTTATTCATTCCATGTACACTTGCTAAGGGACTAGATTCCCTATTTGATCCCCATATCATCAATAGTACCAAAAAAAATTATACTTAAAATCTTTTTGATTAACCTTGGTTTGTCCTATAAAGTTTATGATTTCTCTTCTGATCAATGTTACCTAAAAGGCTATATGTGTAAGCTTATTAGTTGATTATTGCTTTTTTAAAAATGTGTTTAGGACAAGGTCTACCCAGTCTACAAGGTCTCTCTACATAGATTGGACTTCTAGTGATTCTCCTGTTTTCAGCCTCTCCCAAAGCACTGGATTTAAGGTGCGTGCAACCATGCAACCATGCCCAGTTTCAATCACCAACTCAGAGCTTTGTGGGCGGGGCTAGCGCCACAAGACATGTTGGGGGGGGGGGTGGAACCCTGCCCAGCCACTGTGTCTGCCTAGGCAAGTGCTTTAGTCCACTGAGCTATCAGGACCTTAGTTGATCATAGTTTTGTTTTAAGTTAAACCCACCTTACCTCATAGCTTTGCTCTATAAAACTCCCTTTAGAAGTCGGGCCTTTGGGATCACCCATGGCAGATCTATTTCTGTGTCTCTAAGACAGAAGCTATCATTCTCTCAATAATACTTCTTACTCTTTTTGGGTATGATGGCTTATTCCAGTAGTCCCAGAACTCAGGAGGTTGAGACTGGAGGATTGCTATGAGCTGAAGGCCAGCCTGGGCGACAAAGTAAATTCATGGCAGGCCTGAATTGCATAGTGTAATCTCGACTCAAAGAGAGTCAGACAGAGAGCCAGAGTGAGAGCAAGAGTGAGAGAGACAGAGACAGAGACAGAGACAGAGACAGAGACAGAGACAGAGACAGAGAGACAGACAAACCAAACTTTCTACTCTTAACCTGGAATTCATTCTTCTATTTCAGAGAACACAAACTCAGCATATCAGACAAATAGTGAGTTGAGAGTTATATTTACTCATATTAGTTGAATTATGTCACTTTTCTTCTATTCATCAGAACCACTAACAGGTAGGGAATAAAGTAAGACAGGAAGAGGAACTCACAGAAAAGGAAAAAAGGTGGTCATCTTCTCCCTTCTTAGCTTTGCTGACAGTGGTCACTCCAGAGTTGGAGACCAAGAAAACACAAGAGAGAAGGTATGTTTCAATGGAGGATGAAGCAGCCTTAATTGGATTACAGCGTCTTGATTCAGCATTCAGTAGGTCTGGTAACTATCTGAAGCAGACCCTCCCCCGCATTAGTACTTTGCCCTCAGGAGATGTTTAATCACTGGTGATCACTCAACTTCTGCCCTGAAACCCAGAAAAGCATCTCTAGCATGAGTGGCCAATTATTCCACCTGAGTGCATATAATCCAGACTTGAGAACGTGAAGTCTGTTTGCTTCTTCAGGAAACTACGCAGCCTAAAATAAAATAACTATTTCCTCTCTAGTTCCTGACCTACCAGTGGTTCAATGAAAAAGACTGAGCAAAAATAGCTTCTCCTTCATTTTTCTTGCCTATTATCTACCAGTCTTTGTGCTTTGAGAATTTACAGAGTCAACTCTCCACTTATTCTGTCTACCTACCCCAAACTGTAAAAAGTGCCTATTAGTATATTAGACTGGCCTTAATATAACCTGAGAGGAAGGAAAATCATCCTCAGCTCTCCCTATCACAGATGAAGCTGAGATTCATGTTACAGCTTTCTTCCTAGCTCACTGCTGACATCTTATTTGGAATGGTGTGTGCTTTTAAAAGTTTTGGTGACTTCATTTTAACAATCAATTTTATCCTTAAGAATGGCCCTTGCTTCTCAATTGGCCATTGGGTGGTGAAATTTCATCTACAAAGCTACAGTTCAGCTTTCCTGCTTCCCAATTCAGTTTTCCACCAAGTACATTTGATGATTACAAATCTGATAGAGGGCCTTTAATTTATTTAAGAACTCAAGTTATTCTATATCTTCGCATAGGTACATTACAGATGACTATCCCAGAGCATTTATCTTTTCCCAAATGTATTTTAGATTGTTATGCTCTTTTATCTATCTCCTTATCATTCATTCCTTGTTATGCATACCATTTTGCTGTTGTTTGGATAAGAAATACAAACTCATTGTGTTTTATTTCACTATTCTAAAATCACAGTTTCTGTGAAGCCTATCCTGAATGCTCTAGAAGAGGAATTATTCACAATTCTTTTTTTTTTTTTTTTTGCATGTTTGTATCTGATTTAACATAAGAGTATGATATCAAGGTCCATTTATTTAGCAGTAAATGTCTCAAGTTAATCCTTTTTATGACAAAGTAATGTTCCATTATATTTTTTAAAAAGAGACATCTTTTTTTAAAATCCATTTATTCATTGATGGGCATTTGGGTTGTTTCCAAGATTTAACTACTACAAATTGTTACAAGTTATGCTATTATAAACTTGGGTGTTCACGCATAATACTATAATATATTAAATTATATTAAATATATTATATATTATATATAATATGTTATATATTATATATTATATATAATATGTTATATATTATATATGATCCCTCCTTTTTTTCTCCTTTTGTTTATCTCACTTGTTCTTTCCTTTGAACAGTTTCTTTCCCTTTCACAATATATATTGATAAATTGTACATTTTGGATCTTGTTTACATTTTGAATTTTTTACATTAGGGATACAATATGATGTCTGTAAATGCAAATCTGATTTATTTTGCTTATGAGTATGCTGCATCTATTTGCTTTTAAAGCCTCAATTTTATCTTTCTTTATAACTGAATAGTACTCCATTGTATAAAAGTACCACATCTTTTTTATCCACTCCTCAGTGGATGGGTATTTGGGTTAATTCCATGATTTTGCTTTGACAAATCATGCTATTATAAATGTGGGTGTACATATATTACTGTGGTATGATGTTTTAATTTATTTTAGAAAAAATACCCAGAAAGGAAAGAGTCAGGTTGGATGGGATCTCTAACCCTAGGTTCTTAAGGAATCTCTACATTTATTCTAACAGTGGTTGTACCAGCCTACACACCCAACAACAGTGGAGGTTTACTTTTTACCCATAGCCCTTTCAGCATTTGTAATTGGTTGATTTCTTGTCACTTGTATTTCTTCCTCTGAGACATGCATATTCATCTCAGATATCCATTTTTTGATTAGGTCTTTGAATTCTGTAAAGAGTGATTTTTTTCCAAGTCTGCATATGTTCTATATATAAGCCCTTTATAATTGGCTATATATTTCTTTCTATTTTTCTTTCACTCTCTTGGGGATTTATTTTGATGTGAAAAATATTTCAGTAAGATTATATACCAGTTGTTGATTCTTTGAAGTAATTTTTATGCAGTTTGGGCTTTGTTAATGAAATCATTGACTACCCTGTATATTCAAGAATTTTACCTATTTTCTTTTCCAGTAGATTTAGAGTTTCTGTTTTAATGTTGAGATCTTTGATCCATTCTTACTAGTTTAGTGCGTGGTGATAGACATGGATTTAATTTTAGCCTTCAGTGTATGTGGAGCAATTTTTCCAGCACTGTTGATTAAAGAGCCTGTTTTCCAGTGAACAGATGTTGCTGCTTTGTCAAAGATATGGTGACTTAATATGTTTGTATTTGTGTCTGCATCTTCCAATCTGTTCCACAGATGTTCAGGTCTGTTTTGTTTGTTTGTGTTTTGCTAGTATCATGCTGGTTTTATCACAGAAAGTTTGTAATAATTTCAAGCCAGGATTGTAACGTCTCCTGCCCTTCTTTTGGTTCCTTGGGATAGAATTTGCTCTTCTAGGTATCTTCAGATCCCACATGAAATTAGGAATGTTTTCTCTAGGCCTGTAAGTTATACTAATGGTATTTTAATCAGGATTGCATTAAATCTGATGACAATTTTGGGAGTATGGCCATTTTCACAATGTTGATTTTTCCTGTGCAGGAACAAGAAATATATTTTTATTTTCTGAAATCCTCTTCAATATCTTTTCTAAGTGTACTGTAATTTTCACTATGTAAATCTTTTATTTCCTTTATTAAATTGATTCCTAATATTTAACTTTGTATGGTTACCATTGTGAAAGGCATGGTTTTCCTATTTCCCCTCTCAGGGTATTTTTTGTTTATCTACATAAATGCTGTTGATCTTTCATTGTTGACTCTGCATACTGCTACATTGCTGGATTTAGGTATTAAATCTAAAAATTTCTTGTTAAAGTTTTCGGGGTCTTCTTTCTAACTATCATGATTTGTGAATAATGATAATTTAACTTCTTCATTTCCTATCTTTATTACTTTTAGTTCTCTCTTATCTAATTGCTCTGGATAATATCTCCAGATCCATATTGAATAGGAATGATGATAGTGGGCATTCTTGTCTTGTTCCTGATTTTAGAGTGAAAGTTTTAATTTTTCTCCATTTAGTATGATGTTGGCTGTTGGTTGTCATAGATGGCTTTTATCAGATTAAGGTAAGGACAATCTATTCTGAGTTTTGGTAGGATTTTTACAATGAATGAATGTTGTACCTTGTCAAAAGCTTTTTCTACATCTATTGAGATCATGTGATTTTTGTCTTTTGCTTTGTTAATACTGTATTATATTTATTGATATACACATGTTGAAACATTCTTGCATTTCTGGGATGAATCACACTTGGTAATGACGCATAATATTCATGATGATTTACTGCATTTAGTTTTCTAGAGGATTTTTCCATCTATCTTCTTTTGGGAGATTGTTCTATAGTTCTCTTTGTGATAAAGTCTTTCTCTGATTCCAGTATCATGCAATGAATTAGGGGGTATTGCTTCTCTTTCAATTTCATTAAAGCATCTGAGGAGTATTTACAGAGTTTCTAAATTTCTTGTATAATTCATCAAGACCTTGGTTTAACTATGTTGATAAGTTTTTAATTATATTTTCATTTTCATTATCTCATTTTGAGTTATTCAGAAGTTTTATATTTCTACATTTAGCTTTGATAATTCATTCCAAATTTATTTGTAGGCATGTGTGCATTTCTTCTGTGTTTTCCATCCTATGAGAGTGGAGTTTTAGTGTGTTTGTTTTTATGTATTTCATACAGTGTCTCATTATGCAGCTCAGACCTATCGTGATCCTCCTGTTTTCAGCCTCCCTAGAACTGGGATTATAGGCATGTGCCACCATGCCCAGTCAGTGTGGTCAGCTCAACATGCCCAGAGTGGGGCCAGTAAAACATGGGGTGCCAGGGATTGAACCTCAATCCTTGTGCTTGCCTAAGCAAATACTTAGTCTGTTGAGCTATGTAGCTGATCTACAGAGTAAAGTTTCTTAAAGAAGTTATTGAGGATCATCTGAATTTCTAAAGTATTTGTAGTGATTTCATGCTTTTATTCCTCCCTGTATGAATTTAAGCTTTTTCTTTCTATTTTTGATGAAGTTGCTTGCAGGTTTATAGAGTTTTATTCTTTTTCTCAATTTTTTAATTCTTTAATTTAAAATTATTTATTTATTTTGTGATAGTGAGGATTAAACTCAGGACCCTGTGCTTGCCAAGCAAGCTCTTCTACTGAGCTATCTCATTGGTGTCAATTT